>JADBJO010003387.1:15000-17500 GCA_016801955.1 Conus betulinus
TGGCAACCAGCAAACCAGTTATTGAAAGTGAAAATGATGCTACTGGAACATTCATGGGAAGGCTGTCGTTGAATATCGTGGGCATCCTCCGGAAGGGGGAGCTCACTCACGCCGGCTCCGCGACTAAGCAGATCATTGTCGTCAGCAGTAGGGGGCTAGTATGGTGGTGTCCTGCGTACGTTGCGTCAGCACATGCGCCACTGAACACCACCGATGTGACTCGGCAACAGTGCAGTGTCTCCTCCGTTGGGTTGCCTCTTGACGACTTGACATTGACTGCTCCCTGTGGATTGCCGTGCGGGGCTGCGGTGGAACGAGCCGGTCTGTGGCTGTGGACTGCTGGCTGGGGAGGGGTGGGGCTGGGGTGGGGGTGCCAATTTGGGGACGGAGGTCGGAATAAGTGGCTATTGGACGCAGTGCACTGTGAGGTGACTCAGAAGTGGGGTTGTGTGTGCGTTCGTGGGTGTGGGGGTGCTGCTTGCGGTGCGGAGTGCGTGGCGGAATAAGAAAGAAAGCACGTGCGTTCGAAGTGTGTGTGGTGTGTGTATGTCAGAAGAGTGTGTTGTGTGAAGAAGTGTGTTGTGTGTGTGTGAGAAAGAAGAAAGTCAAATGATGAATTCAATCACTGAGTCATTCTTAAAACGTTGCCAGAATCTTTTCAATGAAAAAGAAAGAAAGTCCTCTTTCACCAGGTTGTGCCAGAAAGTGTGTGGAACGTCTCAGGGGGAGCCCCCTCTTTCAATAAGAAAGCAGGAATTACAAGAAAAAAAGTTCTGGTGATTTAGCTGAAGGCAAAAGAAATTATTGTTGATGTTAAGACTGAAAGCGTTTCAGAGAGTGAAAAGTTTTCTTCTTTTTTTTTCTTTAAAGACAGAAAGAAGGAAGAAAATGATGTACTGGAAAAGAAGGGAAGAGATATCGTGGGCATCCTCGGAAGGGGAAGAAAACGTCAAAGAGTCCGCGACTCAGCAGATTCATTGACGTCAGTAGTAGGGGGCGTAGTAAGTGGTGTCTTGCGTACGTTGGATCAGACATGCCGCCACTGAACACCAGAAAGTACTCGGCAAAAGTGGCAGGTCTCCGAAGTGGGTTGCCTCTTGACGAAAACATTGGCTGAAGGCCACGGGGCTGAATGGAACGAGCCAGGCTGTGGCTGTGGAGCAAAGGAGAAGATTAAGACCAAGAAGAAAAGAAGAAGAAAGGAAACAGAAGGATCAAAAAATCAATGAGTGGCCAGGGAAGCAAAGGCAAAGAAAAAAGAAAGAAAGATGGAAGACGCAGAAAGACGAAAAGGAGGAAGAAAGAAGAAGAAAGAAGCGAGAAGAAAAAGAAAAAAAAAAAATGCTAGATTTCAGTGTAATGATATTTCTCACGTTCACGTTAAAAAAACACAAACAAACAAAAAAAAAAAAAAAAAACGCTCAGACCCATCTTAAATGACACGTGGTATAGAAAGTGACAGCGATAGTGTATGGACGGTGATTTAATATTGGGATACTGTGTTTCTGGCAGTGAAGATCAGCTTCATTTGTGTCTGGTTACGCCCCAGGATAGGAAACGGATCAGTTTTTTCGGGAACTTTCCTTTTCTTGCTGTTTATTTCAAAGTGAGGTGACCGCAAACGGAAACTGAAACAGATTTTTCAAAAGGAAATTACAGCAAATCCGCCAGATAACAGCAACGAACAAATTACAAGACAGAACATGACGCGTTTCGACCTCTTAGGTCTTCTTCAGGCAAGATACACAACATTCAGGACAATGAAAACGAAGAACGGGGCAATCACTTGTCTTCTCGAATTCGGCGCTGGATGGGCGCAAATCACGTCTTCATTGTCCTGAATGTTATTCACCCTGCCTGAAGAAGACTGATAGGTCGAAACGCGTCGCGTTTTGTCTTGTGGTTTGTTTTGTGCCTGTTATCTGACGGATTTATTTGGAATTTCCTTTTAAAATTCATCTTTTTTTTTTTTTGGTTGATGTTCCATGAATTACCAGACAGATGTACTTCATTCGTCAGACTAATGAGGAGCCATGGAGGGGGGCGGTGGGGAGGGGTGGGGGTGGGGGGTGGGAGGTGGGGGCGGGGGAGGGGGGGAGGGGTGTTACTGGATGGAGTAGGGGAAGAAGGGGAGAGAGGGGAATATGGAAGAGAGAGAAGTCCTTTTACCCTTTCACCCTTGTGTGTGTGTGTGTGTGTGTGTGTGTGTGTGTGTGTGTGTGTGTGTGTGTGTGTGTGTGTGTGTGTGTGTGTGCGTGTGTGTGCGTGCGTACGTGCATGCATGTGTGTGTGTGTGTGTGTGTGTGTGTGTGTGTGTGTGTGTGTGTGTGTGTGTGTGTAAGTGTGTGTGTGTGTGTGGTGTGTGTGTGTGTGTGTGTGTGTGTGTGTGTGTGTGTGTGTGTGTGTGTGTGTGTGTGTGTTGTGTGTGTTCGCGTGCAACCAAAGAGTGTGCTCATAATGAAAGGACCAGAGTTTAAGTCTGAGAATAATAGAAACAGAC
>JADBJO010003387.1:22500-25000 GCA_016801955.1 Conus betulinus
CTTTTGCTCTCTTAAACAAAGGAAAAATCATGTTTGTATGCAGATTTTGAAAACTGAGAAAAAAAAAAACTACAGTGGTTGCAGAAGACGAATAAACAGCAAATGAAACGAACAATCTTTATAGCAAAGTGGAAGATGTTGAGATTTCTGTGAAGGATTATGCTCAGAGAAGGGTTATGCAATTGACAGATGGTAATTTTTCCATTTTAAAAACAAATTCATGTTTTCACATGACATCTTCTGTTCCAACAGGTGCAAAAAAATTTTTTTTTTTGATTATTCGCGAAAAATGAAATACAAAAAACAAAATGTTGCCACAACTGAGTCAGAAGACTACCAATAAATGTTTAGTAGAATGTTATTTTCAGATGATTTTACAAAATTAAAGACACGAGATTAACGTTGTTTCAAATTTGGAACAAGCGCGGGATTTTTAGAACAAATTCAACATCATTCAGCATGAATCTAATGCAAACGACACGTGCATTTAAAAAAAAACAACTGATACAGAAATATATTCTCAGCTCGGTTAGTCTTTTTGGTGTGAATTTTAAACACATCTCACCAAAGAATTTATGCTGATCGGATTTTCTATTTCAGGAAACTTTGGAAAGATTAAGCTTTCAGACAAATATAATAACTTGTTAGCTAACTATTTATAGGTGAACGGTACAAGATGCACCGCCTATATCTAGTGTACTGAAATGCATACTGAAATACCAGTATTCTTCCACACACACACACACACACACACACACACACACGCACACACACATACACGCACGCACGCACGCACGTACGCACGCACGCACGCACGCACGCACGCACGCACGCACGCACGCACACACACACACACACACACACACACACACACACACAAGTTTAGTAAGAATACTAACTGTGTTTGTGGTAAAGAGATAACACTGAACCACATTTTGTTCAATTGTCACAAGTGGACTACTTTCTTACCAACATCATTACGATCCAATACTTTTTCTGAAAAAAAAAACTTGCAAGATCTACTTTCGAATCATTCTCTGCTGATCGAAATTGCTGAATACTTAATACATAGTCCGATTGGGGCTTTTACTTAAATAGTTTTGAGCTAACTCATTTTGTTTAAGATAGTGAATGGATTTTTGTTTTTCTTGCTATATGTTATTTTTTCCCGAACAATTGTTGTATTTAAGATTATTGATCTGTTTTTTGTTCAGTTTAGACACATATACAGATACATACACGTACACACTCACATACAAAGGCCTACATTCATGCTTACACAACACATAGGCTTATTCATTTAATCATTCAGTCAGTCAGGCACTCTCTTCTTTCATTCACATCTAATATCACTTACAGTCAACAGACGTTAAACAGATGTACGAACGAACGAACAGACACACACACACACACACACACACACACACACACACACACACACACACACACACACACACACACACACTGCTAGAATCCAGTGAAATAAAAACAAAGTAGTCCAAGCGTGGAATGCCTATAAACCATTGCGTTCTTTGGTACCTGTGAAGTTGCCTTTGCTGCGACATTTTTCATGACCTATTTTTTTTTTCTTTATTGTTTACCGCCACGCTAAGCTTTTCAACAATGTTTATACTTACTGCCTATGTACATAGATTCTGCATTGCTTATATGGTAAATTATTGGTTGTGCACCATTTGCTGGGGCCATAGTTTCTTCGGTTGGAAGGAGGATTGAAGTTTTATAACTCCAGTGTGATTTCAACGCTGTTCTATGGCTGTGCCACCTGGCAACTGAAGACCACCAAGGAGAAGAAACGCGACGCTTTTGACACTAAGGGCCTACGTAAGATCTTGGGCATCAAATGATTAGACGTTATACCATATGAAGAGGTCAGGGAAGGGTCCAATCAGCTCCTCATGTTAACCACCATCTGCCGACGGCGCCTCCACTGGCTGGGTCAGTCTTAAGATTACCCTCATCAAGACCTGCAAACCAGGCCATTAAATGGACCCCCAGCAGCCAAGGAAACAGAGGACGACCCAGGATGAGCTGGCGACAGACAGTGGAGAGAGACCTCAGACTCGTTGACAGAGGATGGAGTGACACTAGCAAACTGGCTGAGGACCGTGCACTGTGGAGCGCCTTGACTGCCTCATGCGTCGCAAGACGCGAGAGCATCGAAGTCTAAAGGAGAGGGAGCGGGAAGCTGAGTGGGGCGGCTGGTTGTTGTTTGGTTGGCAGGCTATTTGGTGTGATGTCTGGGTTGGTGATTCTGGGCTCTTTGGTGGAGTTGTTTGTTGTTTGTTAGTTTTTCTAATTCGTACAAATAGAAACAGACTAGAAGGAACGAAAATTTGATTCGTTGGCGTATCTGTGTGAATGCCTTCGTCGTAATTTGCTGGATTGCATCATTGTCTCGCTACTGTACTGGTGGCTTGCTTGCTAGGCAGCTTAACTGCTGATTGATTGATTACATAGGTTTCTAGTAGGTGAGGTAATG
>JADBJO010003387.1:27500-32500 GCA_016801955.1 Conus betulinus
TCGCTTGATGAAGACGGAGAGGGAAAAAAGGTTGGCTAGAAAGGTCAGTAGACAGCGATCTAAGACAAGAAGTCAAGTTGACTGTCACCGTCCGGGAGAATGGATGTCGCTGCCTGGTGGAAACGGCATGTGTCTTTTTTTTTTTTTTTTTTTGAAACCAACCGATACAGCAGCAGTCTTCCTCGATGTGAACTGTCGCTTGCTTCGCTGTTGTTTCTGTTTCAGTTACCTGAACGACATTGACAAGTTGAAAAGTAGGGCTAACAAATTCTAAACTGAAAACTACTCCAACTCCCCCCCCTACGGCTGCAAAATCCCCCCCCCCCCCCCCTCCACCCCATCATCACCATCTTTCCTCCAAAATGTGTGGAGAGAGAGAGAGAGAGAGAGAGAGAGAGAGAGAGAGAGAGAGAGAGAGAGAGAGAGAGAGAGAGTTCGGCTAGACCTGTTTAAAAAAAAAAAGGAGAGAAATTCGGCTAAGCCTGTTTTAATCAGGCACCGCTCTGACAGTTTGAAAGCATCAGTTTATGTCTTGTAATGAACACCTTCCTGGACTCTGTCCTACAAGCTCGCTAGTATTTCTTTCCTTGCGTTCAACATTAAACATCAGTGTGCGACATACGACACCGAATCTCCGAGCAGAAAACACACGCAGAGAACACAGAACAACAAAAAAGGGGATGTCTCCTTGTTTGTTCTGAGTGCTCTGTGGTGTTGTCCTTTCTGCTGAGCGTTTTGGAGTCGTAAACAGCATTCGTTTGGAGTTATGGGCGTTTATTTTATTTGATGATGGGAGCAAAAGTTACCCACCTTGTTTGTTATTTACTGTTTACTGTTCTCTCTGCCTCATTTAGGATTTCTTTTGTACACCAGGTCGGTCGGTGTACTCACAAAACGCCTCCAAAAAAAAGCCACCAAAACAATATCCAGATGTCATCGATTAAACTGACCCACCTAACAATGAAAAGCTATACTTCAGACTGAGGCTGTAATTTCTACGAAACTAACAAAAGATGTGGCGGAGATGGTGCCACTGCCTTTTGCTATGGAAACAATGTGTTAGCTTCAGTGTCATTAGAGAGGTGACATCCGCGTGCAATGATGTCCATATACGACACTCCACAGCTGCTAGGCCACGAGACCACTGCGCGCAGGATTTATTGCTGGAGAGTGCAATGAATGAAACAAACGAGAAGAAAGGGTTTGAGAAGAGAGTCTCCTGGACCGAAGTGCAGGGTTAGGAAGAGACCTAGATAAAGTACAAACGAAGGCTGACCGCCAGAACCCAGTATCTCCCTTATATGTATGTATGTGAGGTACTGGGTTCTAGCAGTCAACCCTCGAAATTTACACGCAACAAAAAGGTTGAAGGAATGCTTACGTCATACACGGTACGCAGCAGAAAGTGGATTTTCCAAACAGACAAGCGGACCAAACTGAGCAGATGCCTGGCCTGTCCGTTGATCCAGCCCCGACGACGAAGTCAAACATTTTAGGAGCAATGCTCACCTCGATCCTTTTAAGTATATCATATTGTTTTACAAAACAGATTTTTTGACTGCAGATCTTTTGTGAACAATACAGAATGTCTTTGAGGATTCTCATCACATTTTGAAATGATATAAAAAAAAAAATCTACAACTTTTGGGTCATAGTATATCATATTGTTTTAAATTTCATACGTAAAATCAATACAATTTTGAAAACACAGCTGATGCTATTTGAAAAAAAAATAACGCTCTGGTATGACAGTCATTTCTACAATGTCACAGAAAACCATCCCTTTTCCAAAAATAAAGAACAAATGATAACAAACTAAAGGAAAAGAACTGCACATATTCTTAAACAATGCACTATTACAAGGGGTATTTTTCCATCGGAGTTAACATTGGTTCTGACTCCATTTCCCACACATCCCTTCGAATGGGCGCGCGGCGCACGCGCACACACACACACACACACACACACACACACACACACACACACACACACACACACACACACACGCACACACGCACACACATACACACATAAAGCGCGCGCGCGCGCACACACGCACACACACACACACACACATGGGCCCGTGCCCACACATCTATACACACATGGGTATATACGGCACACACATACCAAATAATAATAATAGTAATAAAAAACAATAATAATAATAATAATAATAATATAATGATAATAAAATGAAAAAATGTTAGGTTGGCACTCAAGGTCTGACCAGCGCATTGCGCTAATGCGTAGGTCAGACATCTGCTAAGTGGTAGCCACGAGACCCTCTTCTTCAATTCTCCCATCTTAAGTGTTAAATCATTTATCCATCAGCTTAACAAAAAAAAAAAAAAAAAAATCACACGCAGTGTGATCTCAAAACTTAGCGGAGGTGGTGTAGCGTATATGGACTAGTCCGCACGCAGTGACGCCTCCCGGATGAAACTGAAACTGAAAGTGAAAAAAAAAAAGCAGAGTACATTCTTGTATACACAATACCGCGATCACATCTTGAGCGAAACGCCGCGGAAAAGAAGAAGCTACACCGAAGGCATGCACTCCGCAAACCACAGACTTCGTTCCCTCGGGTAGGACACATGAAAGAAAGATGACACAAGCGACAAGACGCACGTGAACTTCTGTATCTGACACCTGTTGCCGCTGACTCTCCCAATCTCTGTCACAAGGCTGGCTGACTGACGATCTTGGCTCGTGTCGATAAGCCAAACAGCTCTCCAGTTCATGGCATGACATTCAATCCGTGTCGTATTGGATCCCAAAGGACACGGGATATAGTTTTTGTTTTCTTCTTCTTCTTTTCCTCTTTGCTCATCTTCTGGGCTGTCTTGGCGAGCATTGAGTGGAGAAATTGAAAGAAAAGAAGAACAAGGATGGAACAAACCCACGCAAGTGCGCGAATGATTTTTCGTTATTGAGGGAAAAATAGAATAAACCAAACCGGTTCTCTCTCTCTCTCTCTCTCTCTCTCTCTCTCTCTCTCTCTGAATCCCAGCAATCCAGCACTGAGTAACGGGGAAACATCGATAGATCATAAAGATGCTCTGACAAACTATTTGAAATGGACGAGAAAATGGCAAAATCTATAGAGAAATATATCAGACTAAGGAAACACCTATCTAAGTATAGCAATTTACAGCAAAAAGAGATGACGATGAGAAAAGGTCAAACTGCACACACACACACACACACACACACACACACACCACACACACACACACACACACACACACACACACACCGCGCGTCCACACACACACGCATACCCGCGCGTACTCATTCATATACATACATTCATACATACACACACGCGCGCGCACGCACGCACACGCACACACACACACACACACACACACACACACACACAGCGAGAGAGAGAGAGAGAGAGAGAGAGAGAGAGAGAGAGAGAGAGAGAGAGAAGAGAGAGAGAGAGAGAGAGGAGAGAGAGAGAGAGAGAGAGAGAGAGAGGAGAGAAGGGGGGAATGTTCATGGCATTCTTGGTATTTATGTGACTAAGAAATGATGATAAAGGCATCAACATGCACACATTGAAAATGTTAGTGTTTCAGAAATAGCAGGAGCTGCAATTTTATAAATACAACTATCAATATCATCTACGAGAAAGCCTCAAAAGAATCAAGGATTGGGTACTCCATCAGCTTACGTTACCTGCACGTCCAAATCAGAATGTTTGTTGTTTAATCACTGAAGTCTTTAGAACATCAGAATTATTAAGCACAGAATTGTCATATTTTATTTTCAACTAAGCAAAATCACAAAAGAAAAAAAGGGATATTTAGTTGTTAAGAAGACAGTTCTTTCATGTGTCGTGTTTTAATAATGAGATTCTTATGACTTGAGTGATTGATGATATTCCAAACTGACTTGCCATGATTAGTCGAACAAGATCTTGAAAGTCTTTCTAATTGTTGTTGCTGTTGGTGGTGGTGGTGGTGGTGGTGGTGGTGGTGGTGGTGGTGGTGGCGGTGGTGGTGCATGTTTTAGATAATTAACACAGTTTCTTTGTTTTTTTCAAATTCATTTTGAATATTACCCGATGATAAAAGAAAATTTTTCACATTCATGGCATGTTCGACTTATTCAGAAAGTCATGGTATATTGGGATTACTTCTTTTAACTTTGGTTCCAAAAGGGGCATTTACATTATAGACCATTATGATAAACAGTTTTGGCATCACACCTGGAAAGCCTCGTTAGGATCTGTAAAACTGGTATACCCTAGAAAAAATCCAAATTACTTTAACAAAAAGAACTGCCCTTATGAACATGAGTAAAGATGGTATCATTTTGAACTTTATGGCAATACTTTTGCGATTTCTCCCCATTTTTCACAGCACACCAAAGCGAACAGGAAAGTGGTCGTTGCCACCATATCTTAAGTTCGTGAGCGCGCATCCAATACGTTGTCTTTCGCTGCGCTGTAGATATGAATGAATTACAAGTGCGTTGTAAGCTGCTGTACTGTAGCAGGGATACGCTAGTTAAACAAATAAAATGGATTCAACCAGCCGCCGTGGCGAAGTGGTTAGCGTCGCGGACTCCCGGCTGGGAGGTCGTGGGTTCGAATCCCATCAGAAGTCATGTGGGTTTTTCTGCCCCGACCGGCTCCTACCCAGAGTTGAGTTTGCTGCGGACTCAGTTGGGAAGACTGGGACCCACACAGTCGAGTTTCATCCACTTAATGGATGCGTTTCTGAGAGTGTTGCTCAAATTTCCTGACCAACACTGCAGGTGTCTGTATCTCTCGGGCCTGGTTGACGCCGGGATATATTATGAAAGGAAGCGTAGAGTACAGCCCTGTCATGTAGTCTCAGACCGAAATGGAAATCCGTAGCATCATCATAATCATCCTCATCATTCTCATCGATCAGCATTAAAAAAAAAAAAAGTCTCAAATTCTGTGGCCCTTCACGCCCTGCTCTCATGGTGACCTCAGTTTCGATGTCCTCTCCACGTCTGTG
>JADBJO010003387.1:40000-45000 GCA_016801955.1 Conus betulinus
CCACCAAAAGTTCAGCAATAAAATCCGTTGGCACTTCTTTGGAAATAAAGTAGAACCCCGCTCTCTCTCTCTCTCTCTTCTTCTTCTTCTTTCTCTTCTTTCTTCAATATTGCCTCAGCTTCATGCAGGTTATGGAGCACCATCTCTCTCTCTCTCTCTCTCTCCTCTCTCTCTCTCTCTCTCTCTCTCTCTCTCTCTCTCTCCTCTCTCTCTCTCTCTCTCTCTCTCTCTCTCTCTCCCTCTCTCTCCTCCCTCTCTCTCTCTCTCTCCTCTCCTCCCTCCCTCCCTCCTCTCTCTCCTCCCTCCCTCCCTCTCTCTCCCTCCCTCCCTCTCTCTCTCTCTCTCTCCCCCCCCCTCTCTCTCTCTCCCTCTCTCTCTCTCTCTCCCTGAACGTCTTCCATTTTTTCCGGGTCATCTGAAGATGTGTGATTTTTCTGAGGCATAATGTTACCAAACCAGTGGTATTGCGATAGTCTATCAACGGTGGAAAGTAACATGAACTCCTGGACAAAAGGTCACCATCAACATCTGGACAAAAGGTCACCATCACCACATGGACAAAAGGTCACCATCAACACATATACAAAAGGTCACCATCAACACCTGGACAAAAAGGTCACCATCAACACCTGGACAAAAGGTCACCATCAACACCTAGACAAAAGGTCACCATCAACACCTGGACAAAAGGTCACCATCATCACATGGACAAAAGGTCACCATCAACACATGGTGAAACCACAGCAGACGTCCATTTGTAACGTGCCGTGTCACAAACCATCAATTTCGAGATATGTTTCTCTCTCCCCCCCCCCCCCCCCACCTCCTTCCCTGTACTACCTCCTCCGCCTGCCTTGCCCGTCTGGTCAGAGCCGACTGTGAGAACTTCTTTCTTGCTTCCTCCGTTTCCTGCATTACATCTTTTTTGATCTTCCAAATGCTAGTTTTCAAAACATTCCTACCTAAATGTAGCAGCGAAGTTGTAAACCGTTTTCGCTATTGTTGTTGTTGTTGTTGTTGTTGTTGTTGTTGTTGTTGTTGTTGTCGTCGTTTCGTCGTCGTCGTCGTCGTCGTCTTTCTTCTTCTTCTTCTTTTTCTTCTTTTTTCTTTCTTCTTCTTCTTCTGCTTCTTCTTTTTTTTTTTTTTTTTGCTTTCTGCTTCTTTTTCTTCTTTTTCTTCTGCTTCTTCTTTTTCTTCTTCTTCTTTCTTCTTCTTCTTCTTCTCTCTTCTTCTTCTCTTCTTTCTTCTTCTTCTTCTTTCTTCTTCTTCTTCTTCTTCTTCTTCAATAATGCTTCAGTTTCGTGCAGGTTATGGCGCACCATACTATTGTTTTCTTGTTTCAACTTTTTTTTTTAATCTTTAAGTGCATCACATGCTTTTCTTCACTGGCGAATTTATGACTTTTTTTTCCCTTTCCTTTTCTTTCTTTTTTTTTGCCCGCCTTCTTTCAGTCAAACTGCACTGATGTTACATAATATCACACTTGACAATTCAACTGGTATTTGTTTGGATTTTATGTTCGCATTTGTGTCGGTGAGTTGAGTACTTCAGGTGGCTGAGTTTCTGTATGTTCTGTTAGTAGTGAGAGAATACATTCGTGTACGTGTTTGTGTTTTTGTTTTTGTGTTTTTTGTTTGTTTTCGTTGTTGTTGTGACAACGGATTTTTAATTGCGTAAGTATCAGATTTAATTTTTTTTTTTTTAGTTTACACCCAGTTACTGAGCTTACTCTTCCATGACGCCATGGCTTACAGTTACTGAAGAGTGTACATTTTGCTCGTTGTTGTTGTTGCTGTTGTTTGTTTTTTTGTTGTTGCTGCTGCTGCTGCTGCTGCTGCTGCTGCTGCTGCTGCTGGTGATGTTGTTGTTGTTGTTGTTGTCGACTATTTAGAATTAAAACAAAAAACAAACAGGCAGCAGAAACGATCCGGGAAATGACTTCAATGTGGTCTTGATGACGTCAACATACTGCTGAGCGTCAGCATTTATCTTCCAGCATCAGCGAACAGCAGGAAGGGATCCACTGGCCTGAGAGGACAGCCTATCACATGCCAATGGCTGCCACGAACAGTAACACATGGCCAAATGTCAAACCACTGCAAGGGTGGGGAGGGGGGGGGGGGGGGGGGGGGGGGGGGGGTTGTGTCCCACGTGACCCGTCCTTTCCCTATCAATACAGTCGTGACAAGAGTCAGCCCGGTGGCTATTGTTTTGCCGCCATCATTCATTGCGAGGACAGAACGGACACGGGGCGCCCCTCCCCCCTCCTCCTGTCTATCATTCCATGCCATGTTGATCAGCATGCTGACTTCCCCTTCGTGAGTTTAGTGTAGCTCTGTTTTCAGTTTCATTGGATATGAAAAACGTAACTCATTTTCTTCCCAGTTTTCATTATTTTTTTTTTTTTTATCATCAATCTCCTTTTGTAAATACGCTTATGTTGTTTATGAATTTGTTGATCTAGCGATGTCATTCATATTCAGTGGACATACAACAAAAACAGTTTTTTTTGCGTTTCATTTTTTTTTTTTCATCATCAGTTTCCTTTGGAATATTCTTGTGTTGTCTGTTAAATTGATTTATCCATTTCATGAATTTGTATAGAGTTTTTTTTTTTCCTTCTTAAAGCAATGTCTGTTCTGTTCTGTTGTTGTTGTTGTTGTTGTTGTTGTTTAACATCTCGTTTGAACCAGTTTTTATCCACTTTTGCAAGTTCTCTCTCTCCCTCTCCCTGTCTCTCTCTCTCTCTCTCTCTGACTCTCTCTCTGTCTGTCTGTCTGTCTGGTCTGTCTGTCTCTCTCTCTCTTCTGTCTCTCTCTGTCTCTGTCTCTGTCTTGTCTCTCCTCTCTCTCTCTCTGTCCTCTCTCTCCTCTCTCTCTCCTCTCTCTCTCTCTCTCTCTCTCTCTCTCTATTTCCCTGTTGTAAATCAGCCTTCTTTCCATCTCTGTAGTTTTTGCTTTTTCATGACACATTTCCGCGTGTGACACAGTCACGTTTCCAGACTGTTTTCCCCTTCTCATAATCATGCTTACACAAGACCCTTCCGTCACTCGATATTTATAAGCTCATACAGCCTCGCTTTCACTGGGAAGATGGAAACGATGTCACGGGGCCTTCATGGTGCAGTATTGCATGTTAGGGCCTGCTGTTGACGTTGGACACAAAACGTCAAACGTTTAAAGAGGTGTGGGTCTCTGGTTCGAAAGTCCTCCATTATTCTGCACGCAGACAGACACTACGGAGGAGGAGGAGAGGGAGGAGGAGGAGGAGGCTGCTCTGCTTCCGAAAGAAAAAAGTGGATAAAGTTCTCAGACAAAATGCGAGAAATGAAATACCATTCGATACCTTATTATTATTATTATTATTATTTTACAAAAAAAAAACAAACAAACTTACAAAAATGTGTACACGTCTAGAGATCATTATCCGTTACTTCAGTTTTTAACTGGGACGTTTCTTGTTGCCATTTTTAATAGTGCAGGGATAGCATTCGGGATTAAACATTACCTATTGAAAATGGATTCTTTGTTATTTTTTTTTTTTTGAAGATTAGTTAACTAGGGGATTGTCTTCACTAATTTTGCAGAGGAATGTATATAACTTATCTTTCTCTATTGCTCGGAGGACCTATCCTGTTTCCTACTTTTTTTTTTTTATATATATATATTTGAAGAGATAATATACAGTTCAATATTACCTCCATCTATGAGATAGAGGTATGACTGTCTTTGAGAATATTCATTTGTGAAGGATGTTCTCCTAAGTTACAATTTTCCCATCAGCTATTTTTTTTTTTAATCTATACGGGGAGGTCCAGAATTCGTTGGTTTCAATTACGCAGGTTGTGTTCATTGTTGGTTATGTCTGTCTCGACAGGACATGCTCACTAGAGGTTGTATGTATGTATGTATGTATGTGTGTATGTATGTATGTATGTATGTATGTATGTATGTATGTATGTATGTATGTATGTATGTATGTATGTATGCAGTGAATATTCACTATTCATTGTTTTGATCAGATAATGGTCACTCTTTGTCGTTTTCATCTACACAGAAAACGTTTACCATCGACTGTTCAGACTGTCATTTTCATCGAAAGTCTGGTGGTTTGGTATGTCTGATTAAAAATGACTTCTTACCATATGTAGAACAAGTCCATATCAAATCTCGAAATTGTGGTGGTGTATTTCTTGTTAAAAAATACAGATGTTTATTATTGTTTGTTTTCATTTAGATTAGAGATGATCACTATGTTTTTTTTTTAATTTGTTTATCTTTATAGAATATGTTTACAATTCGCTGCTTTTGTCTATACAGATGTTCATTATGTTTATTTTCATTTAGAAAGGAGATGCTCTCGATGACGTTTTTGGTCATCTTTATAGAATAATGTTTACAATAGGTTGTTGTCTATACAGATTTTCGTTATTGTTTATTTTCATTCAGAAAGGAGATGCTCACTATGTGTTTTTGCTATCTTTATAGAATATTTTTTACAGTTGGTTGTTTTTGGATATACAGACCATTTTCACTATTCAGTTTTTCACCTGCACAGGGGTTGTTTATTCTGATTATCATTTGTATCGATGATGGTCACTTTTGTCTCATTGTAGAGAGGCTGCCTTCTGTAACTGTCCCTGACTTTAGTACAGAATGACTGGTGATATGAAGATTCTGTCTTTTTTTCATAGACTGTGCATTTCATACGGTTTGCATGATGGCTGATCAGGCTTCTTTAGTTGAAAGGGAGGGGGAGGGGGGTAATCTCCTTTGAAAGACTTAGAACTAGAAACTGAAAACGAGAAAAGTAAACTCACGTGGCTTTAAATAGTGACAAATGATAGTGAAGCACATTCACTAAAACAAACAATCAACCAACAAACAGACCGACACCTTTTGTCATTGACTAAATGTATTTGGATACATTTTTCAGTTTGAAGTTTTTTGTTGAAATATGCTTGCCTTCAGTTTATTCTGATTCCAAAAGAAAGTCAATGT
>JADBJO010003387.1:60000-72500 GCA_016801955.1 Conus betulinus
CGTCGTAGTAGCTGCCGTTGTTGGTATGAATGGTGTGTGTGTGTGTGTGTGTGTGTAGGATAGTAATATTTGTATGAATGGTGTGTGTGTGTGTGTGTGTGTGCGCCCGTATACTTTGTGCATGGGCAAAAAAAAAAAAAAAAAAAAAAAAAAATGCCCATATGCATGTATCCCTCAATGTGTGCGAGTTGCAAAAACCGAATCATATTCCTTCGTTAATAATTTATCTAATAAAAAAAGAAAATCTGAATCTGCTTCTGGTGTTTTATGAAATTATAGTATCAGTGCGTGACAGCTTTCCAATTCACATCTGAGAGTTTCATTTTTCATTGACGGTGTTTTCTGTCAAAAAACTAGAAAGAACAAAAGAATGCCCCCCCCCCCTCTCTCTCTCTCCATATATCAGTCTGTCTGTGTGTGTGTATCTTTTTGTCTATCTATCTATGTGTGTCTGGGGGTCTATCCCCAGAACTATCTATATAGAGGTCCATACGCGACGCGTTTTGTCATCTAATTTGGTTGTCCATGTTAACTGCCAGTATCATTTTGAACTCCTTAGAGAAAAAAGAAAGAAATTGTAAAACAAGTGTGCGTCTGTGTGTTCGCCTCTCCGTGCACACACACACACCGCACATATATATATATATATATATATATAATATATATATGCTGAACAATTAATAAGTGGGGGATACCAGTGCAGGTTAACAATTCTTCCATCATTACAGTAATGATTGGCAAAGACTTGAAATTGAGAGGAAAAATCTGTGTTAAGATGAAGTAAATAGGAAAATGTATATCATATCTAGGGAAACCCTTTCACTATCTGCATGAGGAAACTATCGCAATCTCTCTCGAAGGCAGATCTATATGTATTGCCTGCTCCATGATCTATATGTATTGCCTGCTCCGAGGCCCTTCGTCCGCTGAAATTGACAAATCACGAGACACGGCTGTGTTGTGTCTGTGCTCTTGGCGTCCGTGAGCACACCACAGTCCATTATTCTGTGGTGTTCGACCGCCAAGGGTTTGAAAAAGAATCTAACAGCACCCCCAAAGCAGCCAGCGAAAGGTAGTAGAATTAAACAAAACGCAAGTGTGGAGAAGAAAAAAGTTGTTGAAAACTAAACACATTACACAACAGTATATAAATGTAAGGGACAATCTTTGAGCCTATGCTTGAGGATCCATTTAAGGATGCAAGGGAGATCAAAAGATACGGAACAGTCTGAGTGAGAGAGCTCTGCTGTTCAATAACCCAAGCATTGTCAGCAGCTAAGAATTGTGTAGAACAAACCTTTCCTTGGATCTCCTAAGAGAACAAATCACCCACTGATTGACCAAACAATACAAATGCTGAACAATTAATACCTGGGGAAAAACAAGTGCCAGTTACAATCAATTTCCATCATGACAGTAATGATTTTGCAAAGATTTGAAGAAAAAGAGGCAGCACAAAAAATATGTATTGTAGCAAAAATAGGAAAATGTCATATCATAAAGAGGAAAAACCCTTCACTAGCTGCATGAGGAAACTATCGCAATCTCTCTCGAAGGCAGATCTGTATGTATTGCCTGCTCCGAGGCCTTTCGTCCGCTGAATCGGACTCATCAGAGAGACACGGCTGATTGTGTCTGTGCTCTTGGCGTTAGATAGAGACACACCTATATATATATCACCATATATATATATATATAATATATCACACACACACACACACACATATATGTATATATGGAGATCAGGGAAGAGAGAGAGAGGGAGAGAGAGAGAGAGAGAGAGAGAGAATACCCAGAGAGAGAGAGAAATTTTGACCCTTTTACAGCAATATACAGATCCGTGAGAGACAGACAGAAACATTTTATTTTATAGTTTAAGAACAATACCCCACAACAACACCACCACCTTTAGAAAAAAAAACGACGACGATGACAAAAGGACATCGAATGCAAATTTTACCCCACCCTTTTCACCATGTTAGAAAAAAAAGAGTTTTTTCACCATTTTTATAAAAAAAACATTTCTCACCATGTTAGAAAAACAAAGTTTTTACCTATTTATAAAAATCATTTTTCACCATGTTAGAAAAACCGAGTTTGTACCATTTGTAAGATCAACCAATTTTCATAACCAGCAGAGAAAAACACATTTTTTTTACCATTTCATAGAAAAACTACTTTTCACCATGTTAGAAAACCTGAATTTTACCATTGAAAAAAAAAACCCCTAATTTTTGCGATGTTAGAAAGATAGAGTTTTTACCACTTCATAACATTTTTTGCCATTCCCATTAAAAAACCGATTTTTTAACCATTTCACAAACCCCAGTTTTCGCCATGTCAGAAAAACCCAGATTTCATCATTTCAGAACAACGACTTTTTACATGTCAGAAAAACCGATCTTTTTTCACCTTTTCATAAAAAAATCCAGTTTTTCACCATGTTAGAAAAAAACCGAGATTTCACCATTTCACAGCAACCTTGTTTTTTCACCATGTTAGAAAACACAGGTTTTTACCATTCAGCAAAAACACCCAGTTTTCACCATGTTAAAAAACACAGTTTTTTACCATTTCATTAAAAAAAAAACCCCAGTTTTCACCACCATGTTAGAAACACAGTTTTTTACCATTTCATAAACCCCCCCCCCCCCCCCCCCCCCCCCCATTTTTCACCATGTTAGAAAAACCGAGTTTTACCATTTCATAAAAAACCCGGTTTTCACCATGTTAGAAACGCACGTGTTTACCATAAAAAACAGTTTTTCACTATGTTAGAAAAGCTGAACTTTTAACTATTTCATAACAGGCAGGTTTTCACCATGTTAGAAAACACAGTTTTACATTTTCCCCCCCCCCCCCTCCCCCCCAGTTTTTTCACCATGTTAGAAAAACAGATTTTTTACCATTTCATAAAAAACCCCGGTTTTCACCATGTTGAGAAAACGCCGATTTTACCATTTAAACAACAGTTTTTTCACTATGTTAGAAAAGCTGTTTTTACTATTTCATAAACAGGCAGTTTTCACCATGTTAGAAACACAGCGTTTTCCACCATTTCACAAAACCCAGTTTTCACCATGTTAGAAACACAGAGTTTTACCATTAATTTCAAAAAAACCCAGTTTTCACCATGTTAGAAAAACAGAGTTTTACCATTTCATAAAAAAAACCCAGTCAGTTTTCACCATGTTAGAAAACACAGCGTTTTCAACCAGAGACTTGCAGGAACACCCTGCTGTTAGCACCAGTCAAAGAGAACTGGAATTCAGGCTGACTCTGCACCACCAGCAGCAGTTTGGGCAAAAAAAAACAAAATAAAAAAAAACAACACCCCCCCCCCAAAAAAAAAAAAAAAAAAAAAAGAAAAAAAAGAAAAGAAACAACAACCCCAACCCCCCCCCAAAAAAAAAACACGAATTCTACATAGAAAAACCACAAGCATTGCTGGTAGACTAATGGTTGAGCTTTTGCGTGCATGGACACCATCTCTCTTCCTGCATATGCTGACGAATCATGAAACCTCGGACACAGCAGATATGCAAAGAGAGATCCAAGTAGCGTGTAAAGGACACGATGCAAACGAGTACTCTGCGTCCCTCATGCTGTGAAATCCTGCGCAGTGTGGTCTCAAAACTTGCGGTGTGGCTGTGTGTAGCCTATATGGGACTACTCCACTCGCAGTGACGCCACCTTGATGAAACTGAAACTGAAACATTCTGTGTGTATCACTAATGTCGGGGACGGCGGAATTGTCAAGCAGCTGGAGAGTTTGAGTGAAGATCCGCTGACCGCTCTGGGGGGAAAGAAAGCTGAAAGGGTACGGCTATGAGAGTTTCAGTTTCAGTTTTTATCAAGGAGGCGTCACTGCGTGCGGACTCGTCCATTTACGCGACACCATATCCGCTAAGTTTTGAGACCACATTACGCATTCTTTTAAGCTGATGGATAAGTGAATGAGCAACTAAGATGAGACAAATTGAAGAAGAGGGTCACGTGGCTACGACTCAGCGGATGTCTGACCTAAGCATTAGCCCAACGCGCGCTGGTCAGACCTTGAGTGCCTACCTACCATTTTTTTTTTATGTGTGTGTGTCGTGAATGTACACGTGTGTGTATGATGAGTGGGCATGGGCGCATGTGTGTGTGTGTGTGTGTGTGTGTGTGTGTGTGTGTGTGTGTGTGTGTGTGTGTGTGTGTGTATGTGTGCGTGCGTACGTTCGTGTGTGTGTGTGTGTGTGTGGTGTGTGTGTGTGTGTGCGCGTGTGCGTGTGTGTGTGTGTGTACGTGTGTGTGTGCCGTGTGTGTGTGCACGTGTGTGTGTGTGTGTGTGTGTGTGTGTGTGTGTGTGTGTGTGTGTGTGTGTGTGTGTGTGTGTGTATGTGTGCGTGTGTGTGTGTGTGTGTGTGTGTGTGTGTGTGTGTGTGACTGGTGTGTGTGTGTGCCTGCATGTATGTGCGCGTGTGTTCAGAAGTGCGTGTGCTTATGTGAATGGATATGACAAGACTATGGACCAAAAACCCACCCAACGAACATTGGGAATGGGCCAGACAAAGACTCAGGGAATGGAAGAGAGAAGGAGGATGTGAACCGACACCTTCAGGGAATGGACCAGGAAAAAACCCAACACCTTCAGGGAATGGACCAGGAAAAAAACCGACACCTTCAGGGAATGGACCAGAAAAAAAAAAAAATCCGAACACCTTCAGGGAATGGACCAGGAAAAAAACACCTTCAGGGAATGGGACCAACCGACACTTCTTCAGGGAATGGACCAGGAAAAAATCCGACACCTTCAGGGAATGGACCAGGAAAAAACCGACACCTTCAGGGAATGGACCAGGAAAAAAAAATCCGACACACCTTCAGGGAATGGACCAGGAAAGCAGGAAAAGCTCTGACCCAGCCTGGGCTCTGGCCCACAAACATGAGAAGGGGAGACGACTAGTACAGTGTTCATCCCTTTCCTCATGTCACAACACCCACATTTCCACCATGCTAAACACACCAGATTTTAACCACGTTGGAAAAGTCCCATTTCCGACAGTAACCTGGCTTGCTTTTCTCTCTGTTGAAAGATTCCCGAATTGAAAACTCATTATGTCACTGTTAATTCTGTATTCCAAGTCACGTTTTTCCTTTAAAAAGAAAGCGAAGGCCATATAAGTAAATACTATACAGTTACCATATCCCCGTGTTGGTTTAATTAAGACGTGGACATGTGGTTGTCTTCAAATCACACTGTGTTGACAAGAGACGCGTGTACATTGAACAAAATGTCTCACTCCCAATCAGCATACTCCCCAATACACAAACTCTTTCACACATTCTCCTCCTCCTTTACTCCTATTCCAACAGTCCACCGCCTCTTGGGGTTCCCAAACACTCCTTCGAATGAGACTGTAAACCGAGATTCCATGTGTGAACGCACGTATTACTTTTCACACACACGTCAAATCCCATCACCGACTTTCGGAAGAAGAGAAGGCCAGTTTGGCCGTTAGTATAGATGGCACATTACACATAGCATGCACTCCACGTGAAAAAAAAAAAATCAAAAGAACGAAAGAGCTGTTAAACCAAGTGAACGATGTTGACTGAATAACACGGGAAATGACTGAATGAAACGCCGGCAGGCAGCTCTTCAGTCGGCTCTACCCAGGTAGGCAGCCCGTTGTGTAAACAACAAGAGCGTGGATTGTAAAGCGCTTAGAGCTTGGTCTCTAATGAAGGATAGGCGCTTGTAACTACTACTACTACTACTACTACTACTACTACTACTACTACTACTACACCACCACCACCACCACCACTACTACTACTACTAGTACTACTACTACCACTACTACTACTACTAAAAGTAATAGTTATAATAATGATAATTACAATTTCCATCGGGTGTGTTTATTAAGGGAGCTCTTATGGTTTTATCATGTCTGTCATTTCTACTGTCCCTTTCTTTCCGCCTTTTCGGTTCCTTAACCTGTATCGATGAACACAACTTCCAGTCTCCTAGTCCTTATTCTGATGTCCAGCAGTGAGAAAGGCTGTCCCTTCTAGCACCGCACTTGATGCATCTGTTTCTGAAGTTCAGTGGTATAGTGAATGACAAGAAGAAAAGAATGTATCAGACACAGTGCGAAGCGGAAATCCTGCGCACTGGCGATTATCTGAATGATTCCATTTCTGGTAGGGTCCCCGTGCGGTCAAACTGGCTGTGTAAGACGATTAGAGCTTAACGGTCTGCGTCCTAACCTACTATCAGGAAAAGCAGTTTAATACTAGTTACAGATCACGTGATATGTCCATAGCTTGCCCCGTTCCTTTGGCGAATTAATTACGACCCCATAAGATTTCAAATTATGTAAAATTCTCGTGTTTACTCATCTCTCTCTCTCTCTCTCTCTCTCTCTCTCTCTCTCTCTCTCTCCTCTCTCTCTCGTCTCTCTCTCTCTCTCAGCGTATGTGGGCTTGTGCGCATGCACTTGCTCGTGTGTGTGTGTGTGTGTGTGTGTGTGTGTGTGTGTGTGGTGTGTGTGTGTGTGTGTGTGTGTGTGTGTGTTGTCAGTACAAACATGAGTTAATCTGACAATAAATTGGTTTCAGTCAGTCAGTGTGTGTGTGTGTGTGTGTGTGTGTGTGTGTGTGTGTGTGTGTGTGTGTGTGTGTGTGTGTGTGTGTGTGCGTTATTACATACATACATACATATATATATATATATATATATATATATATATATATATATATATATATCCATGATTTTGTTATTTGTAATTTATTGTAAACTCGAGATGAAGTTAGAAATTATCTGAAACACATCACTGCCCTCGATCGTGTAGTTCAATACCTGTTTCGGTAACATTTTCTCATTCTGTACGTAAATGTAGGGCTAAAGCCAACGACACTCCCCAACACAAAACCAACACACACAAATACAAAGAAACAAACAAGCAAGCAAAATCATCAAAATGACCACAAGGCTGTTCGTGACACGAAGTGATAACGAAAACATATGTTTATTTATCATGTCAGAGTACCCGTTTCCACGTTTTGTTCGGGGTCTGTTAGATTTTGTAAAATTTGGTAACCTTTCCAAGCCTCATACCTGTCTTGTTCCGGAAATGGACAAGTATCTGAAAGCACTTCAACCTTTTCGCCCTGCTTGTCCAGGGCACATCCTGATGCAGTAACACAGCACAGCTGAGGTCAAATCCACAGCACAAATTCAGTTCTATCATTAGAGCTGGGTAGAATCAGAAAATTCTGACAGAATTCCCCAAAGAAATAACTTTCGGATCATGTGGTCTGCTTTGTTTATTGTCCAAAGTAACATTTACACAAGATGCAAAGCATATAAACGTACTCCCAGTACGTTTGCAGACAGGGAGACAATTTCCAGTTAGTGGAAGAAAAACAACTCGACAGAGCGGTGGTTATTTCCCTTATCGGACTTGATTTTTTTTTTTTGTTAAATTATCATTTATAGCCTTTAGTAACGGCTGTTCTGGTAAAATAAGACATCGGGCATCATCCGTGACCCATAATGAGCATGCCTACAAATTTTCAGAAAGATCGGTCCAGAAGTTTTTTTTTTCTGGAGTGAGTGGAACACATTTTGACCATGGACGGACAGACAGACAAACAGATACACAGACAGCATTTCTTCGTTCCCATTCGGGGGGGAGCAAAAAAGAACACACACACAAAAAAAAAAACAGGGGCTGAACATGATTTCACCGGGATGGTGAATTCCACCGGGCCAATTCAGATGCACAGCCTGACATCCTGCTGTCTGCATCACCAAGCTCTGACTCCAACGCTTTTCTGACAAATGTCACGGACGGCCTATCTCATTAATCATGGATCATGGGGGGTAACATAACGCCGCTACAATCTGCGGCAGGAACTGTAACTGTCTGCTTACGGCGGAACAAATAGTTGTCGATGTGCTTGTCATCACTATATCATCATCATCATCGTCATCATCATCATCATCATCACCATCATCATCATTGTCATCATCATCGTCATCATCATCGTCGTCGTTGTCATCGTCTTCCTTATCATCATCATCATCATCATCGTCGTCGTCGTCGTCGTCGTAATCGTCGTGGTGGTCGTGGTCGCCGTCGTCGTCGTCGTCATCGTCATCGTCATCATCATCATCATCATCATCATCATCATCATCGTCACCATCTTCATCTTGTTCTTGTTCTTGTTCTTGTTCATCATCATCATCATCATCATCATCATCATCATCATCATCTTCTTCTTCTTCTTTTTTTTCTCACTGTTGTTGTTGTTGTTTAACGTTTTTTTTTTTAATCATCTCATATAAAAAAGTCGCTTACTCTCGGCATTCAGTTCTATATTGCTCTTTTTGATGTAAACTGATAGAAGTATGTGCTAGAACTACATCTCTCTCTCTCTCTCTCTCTCTCTCTCTCTCTCTCTCTCTCTCTCTCTCTCTCTCTCTCTCTCTCTCTCTCTCTCTCTTATCTAATTCAGTTCTCTATTGCTCTTTTCAGGATTAACTGATAAAAGTATACATTCGAACCGCATCTCTCTCTCTCTCTCTCTCTCTCTCTCTCTCTCTCTCTCTCTCTCTCTCTTCTCTCTCTCTCTCTCTCTCTCTCTCTCTCTCTCTCTCTCTCTCTCTTCTCCCCACCCCTTCCCAAAGCCTTTGCTTTGCTTTGTTTAAGGGCGGACACATCACGGCAATGTTCTTCTCTGGAGACGGTGACACTTTTTTTGTTGTTGTTCTTCTCCTGATCATGATGAGTGTTCCATAATGTAATCGTCCGTGGGTCACTGCTGCAGAGAGAGGTCCCCATGTACCGGTCACCGTCACCGGCCTATGGAACATCACCGCTATACCTACCGTCAAGAGACAGCACTTAGTGGTGTCAGCCTCATCAAACTATCAAGGCAAATGGATGAGCGGAGGTTCACAGCCGGCTGTTTCCTCGTCAAGCGCGCACTCTTCATCAATTCTGATGACGCTGGTCGTGCTCTCTTAATGAAAGGTTAGGTGCTTCGTCTTTGAAGCTTGTCTTGCTCGCCCCCCCCCCCCTCCCACCTTCCATCGCCCCCTCTCCACCCCCTACCCCTGTCCGAACTCTCTTTGAAACAGGTGATTTGTTAATGTCATGGTCAAAATGATCGAGGAATGGTTTGCCTACGTCTCTTGTCCTCCACCTCATTCATCTGTCTGTCTGTTCGGGTATCTATGTATCTGTCTATCTATATTTCTATCTATCTACCAACCTACCTACCTGGTTATCTATCTATGTCTCTGGGTCTATCTGTCTGTCCATTTATCTGTCTGTCTATCGGTCTATCCATCTATCCTTCCATTCTTCCATCTATCTACCTATCTTTCTATATATATGTCTATCTAATATCTATCTATCCATCTATCTATATATCTGTGTGTCTGTCTCTTTATCTATCTATCTATCTATTCATCTCTCTCTCTCTCACTCTCTCTCTCTCTCTCACTCTCTCTCTCTCCTCTCTCTCTCTCTCTCTCTCTCTCTCTCTCTCTCTCCGTCTGTCTCTACCCACCTACCGAAACCTAATTGCCTGTCTACCCCCTGCTTACTTACCTACTTACCTATGTATGTATCTATCTATTCATCTATCTTGTCTGTCTGTTTCTGTCTGTCTGTCTGTCTATATATATATCTATACATTTATTTATTATTATTTATCTATACATTGAAGAAATAGAAAGTAAGAAAGGGGGCAAAAAAACCAACAATATGTTAAACGTAGATAAAGTCACTATTCTCGTAATCTGATCTGTTTAAGGTACGTAAACTCTGAACTTCTCGAAAGGAAATAAAAGAAAAAGAATAACTCAACAGACAGACTTCGAAGACAAAACTGGTGTTCAGTTTGGTGGCACAGGAGGGAATGAGGGTGGTGAGTGCTTTTACTTGATTATCATGTTATCAATGGTGGATGTGGAACCTCAACTATCAAATGAAAAAGGGGAACAAATCTATGCTTAATGTTGCAACACTGTTTGGGATGCAGTGTGCGTGCGTGCGTGCGTGCGTGCGTGCGTGTGTGTGTGTGTGTGTGTGTGTGTGTGTGTGTGTGTGTGCGTGCGTTCGTGCGTGCGTGCGTGCGTGCGCGTGTTCCGTGCAGGTCATGCGGTGCATAAAAGCAGTTTGTTTGTGAAAGCGTCACACACAATTCCCGACATTGTCGCTGGTTGTCATTTTGAAAACGGCAAAAGAAGTTTGTACTTCTGCTGAACAGAATACCCAGACATCACTTTTCATCTGAAGTAAAGACAATGCCCATTTTAGTGGCCCCGTACTGCCGATCGTTGAGAGTGTATGCAGCGTGAGACCAATACGCGTAATTTTGTTGCCCATCGACAATGTCAACAAACAATAAATACAAAAATAACAGGAAGAACAGCAACAACAACAATAACAACATCAACAACACATCGCTCTTAATCATTGCACTTTAACGTTCTAAACACACTATACCTATGCTAAACAAATCGTCTGGCTAATGGCAATTCATGCACAGTGAAGAAATACAATGTTGATAGAAACAGCGTTATTTTGTTTTATAGCTCTTAATCTAAAATTCCTTTTTTTTTTTGAGAAAAGTCTTTCGTAAGAAGTTTATGTTCAGCTGAAATGATTTTGGATTTAGTTAAAATAAATTAAAAGGAAGGAAAAAAAAAACACGCATGCAGACAAACACAAACAAAATATCCCTCTGTGATGTTTAAAACTTTTAACAAAGCAAGTCTCCCTATACCTGTGATACGAATAGTTTACGTACGATTAACAAATGTTTTTTAGTTTTGTTGGACGCGTCTTTGAGAATGTTGCTAGCTTCCTGATCAACACTGCAAGTGTTAGTATTTCTCGGGTCTAGATCTCACCGGGATACGGCGATAACGGAAACCAAACGTACGGCTGGATCGTATTCTCTCAAATCAGAATGGTACACCAGAACATGATCTTAATCATCCTGACTTCTTTTTATCATTAAAAGAATATTTGAAATTCTTCAGTCTTTCCATGCCCTGCTCTGGTGGTGACTTCACTTCTGATTTCCTCTCCAAACCCTGAGGGCAGACCGGTTCAATGTTGTCAGTCTCGGCAAGTTCATGGGGACCATCGTTGGACGGATGTTGGTGACGTCCTTCAGAGAGGGAGAAGCAAAGACATGCGGACTCTACGACTGAAGAACGATTGTCATCAGTAGCGGGGGCCTTAATAGCTGGGTCCTACGTGTGCTGGATCCGCCACTGAACACCAACGAAAGTGACTCCGTGACTCCTCTGATGGGTGGCCTAAAGGCTGCCTAATAGTCATTTTTCTCTGTGGACAGTTGGTGTCGAGGAGAAGAGAGAGGACGAACCTGATGCGGCTGTGAAGGGCGTAGCCATTGTGTTCTTCATACACTCAGACTCCAGAGGCACTGATGAAGACTGCATCCTGGAGCAGGGGCGACCACCCGCAACCAGGCGGGTCCCCGCGTGGCGGATAGGGGAAATGCCTCCAGACCTGAGGGGTAGCTGCGATATAAGCCAGGGTGGGGCGGGGCAACAAGGTGGCACTGTAATACAGCCCTTATGACCGAAAAATAGCTACGATGATTAATGATATCAGAATGAATACTCCGCAGTTTTATTTTTCTGTTACCGAGAAGCGGCTGTTTCTCACACATCGGTCCAAAAAGCACCACAAACCAAAACATCACACAGACACGGCATTTTGGTTGTTGTTGTGTTGAGAACTCAGAAGAACACCGCTGTTAATAATCCAAACCTTTCTTTCTCATGATCAACGATCGACTCACCTTTACCTGACCCGATCACGTGGCTGTCCAAAACCGCTAAAAGTCACAAACCGCTTCCCCCCCCCTCCCCCACCCCATCCACCCCAAACCCCCTCAAGTCCAACCATCACGTCCATCTCAAATCACGACTTACTTCTGATTCTTGTTTCTGCAACTCAGCACAGGTGGTGGAGGTGAGGTGAGGTGAGGAGAGAAGGGTGGTGGGGGGGTGTGGGCAGCAGTACTGAACACGCCAGGAGGCAGAAGGCTGCTAGGGTTTTCCTCACTGATGGCAACCAGACCTGTGGTTCTTGCCGGTTGACAGCAGCACCGCCACAACTGTCACAATGCACGCATTCAGTCCCTGCCCCCAGAGACCACGTGGGTCCCCCCATCAAACCAGTCACTCGCCGTGATGTGGACCACGGGTCTTGTCTGGCCAGCCTGTCCCTAAAGTGGAGATGAGGGGAGAAGAGAGAAACCATTCATGCGCTCTATGTGATGCTTTAGATCAATGACTGCGACTCATTTTTGTTTCCTGCCTGTGTGTGTGTGTGTGTGTGTGTGTGTGTGTGTGTGTGTGTGTGTGTGTGTGTGTGTGTGTGTGAGTCAGAGAGCGTTCTCTATGGTAAGGGGAGTTGGGATAGTTTGAGGACATGGCAGATGCGGTGTCCAGAGGTTGT
>JADBJO010003387.1:87500-90000 GCA_016801955.1 Conus betulinus
TCATTCACAAAAACCGTTTAAAACTTCGTCTTCTAAAAACACATCCGAAGTTTTCTTCGAAACCTTTCCACTATAAACATCTCAGATCAGATGAAAACTGTTCCTCTCTTTCAGAAATTCAAAGATGGCATCAGCTGGAACGTCTCTGAACAAAAAGATCACAAGACAAGGGTTTCAAGGAATCTGCTGTAAAATGTTTGTCTCACGTCACGCAAGTTCCAACACTATAAAAGAATATGTTTCATTGTGAGGGGTACATGAGATGGAATGCACCACGGAGTTTTTTTTTTCACTCTTTAAAAGGTACGTTCAGTTCTTTTCATACTCAGTGAATGAACAGTATTATGTGCGCTGCTCTCTTTGTTCTTTTTTAGTTACTGCGATTTGATTTTCGGCATTCGTTAAATTTGCTGTGGTGCTTTGCAGTCGCTGTTCATAATATGATTTGTCCAATTGTCGTTTAGTGATAGGCCGAGCATAATTGAAGGAATTATATGATTGATTTGATCTCTCTTTTTCTGGTGTGTGTGTGTGTGTGTGTGTGTGTGTGTGTGTGTGTGTGTGTGTGTGTGTGCGTGCGTGCGTGTGTGTGTGTGTGTGTGTGTGCGTGTGTGCGTGCGTGCGTGCGTGCGTGCGTGCGTGTGTGTGTGTGTGTGTGTGTACTCACATTTGTTGCTTTTTTTATTGTCCATGAACATTCTCACATTCCAGGCTGCTACCACAGAATGAAGTTTGTTCAGTCTGTGTCTTGTTCTCCTCGTAGGTTCGTGCCATGACCCACAGAACTCACTATCTAGCCTCGCTGTATGCGGACTGGTGAGGTCAGCTTCGTCAAAGTCACCATCTCTACACCCGTCCCCCACTGACAGAAACCATTCCTGACCTTGACCTCCACAACCCCGTCTACACAAAGCACGTGCCGAACACCAACCTTCATCTCTGTGAATGAAGAACATGACCATCTCTTACCATGGCTGCTTAAGGCAAGGTCCGTAACTCGTGGCTCCCAGCGACATCTTACAATTATTGCCATTCCAACATCGCCCCGCGTCTTGCCATCACTATGGCTTATGTCACGTCTTTTCCAAACACAGGGTAGCGCCGTGTAGGTCGATGACGATTTCAAACCTGTTTCTCTTGGAGACATGTCACACGACAAAACACCCACAGCAAAACGCCACAGGCTAGAGGTATTCCATTGCAACGTTCATATGTTCGACTGTTGCATAATCTTCTCAGTGATCTGCCTGTTTGCTTGTTGTTGTTTTTTGGCGCCTGTTTCTTTGCCGTCAATATTGCGTCCTACATGTTAAATAATAGTCCAATAAATCAACCCCAAAGAAGGTTTTCATCATGGTAAGAACTTCAAGCAGAGACTGTCCAATGTTCATCTTCTGTTATCACCAAGCCAGGCATTATCCTATGTACACTAGGAGCGTCATGAAACAAACTGGGGAAAATGTGATTTCTACCTGGTGAAAAAAAATAAGTTCATGTGCATTTTGTGAACGTATATGCTTGTATGTTTGCGCGCCTGTGTATATGGGAATAGAGAGCAAAAAACAAAGTCAACAGGATTTGAGAGCCCTTTACTGATCAATGAGTATCAGGATGATGGCGATGATACTGCTAAATTCCATTCCGGGCTGAAACTTCATGGCGAGGCGGTCTTTTTTTCTTTATCACGTCTTCTGTGCCATCACTCCAGTGCCATTACCCTCTCGGCATTCATTCTGGCTCCTCGTCCTCAATCGTGCCCTGCCTTGTTTTGTCGCAGAACCCCTCTGCAGTCCACAAGGAGAGTCCAAAATCAAGTCACCCGGAGGCAACCCCCACCAGAGAGACACTGCACTACTGCTGAGTCACTTCAGTGGTGTTCAGTGTCGCCTGTTCTGATCCAACATTCGCTAGGCATCATGTACTGAGCCCTGCCTCTGACTACAATGATTGTGAAATCGCGGAGAGAACGTCCCCCATCCGGTAGACGCTTCCATGTCCGTCCAACGACAGTCTCCATGTTGTTGTTGTAGTACCCTGGCTCCAGGGATCATCCGAACAGCCGAAGTACTTGAACACTATGGTACAAATGCATCAGCTGGGGATGAGAACATCACGTGTGTGACCGTTTTTTATTATCCCGCCACGTGGGCAGCCACACTACGACTTCGAGGGATTTGGGAGACTGAAGATGTAATGCTAAGAGCTTGTCACAACTGAAGACAATGCCCGCATAACTATGCAGAGCATAACAACATTTTGACGTAGCCTTGGCGATTCTAGCCTATGTCAATGGGTCTGACACAGGCTTAAGCCAAGGCGTGACGGCGGTACCCATGAACACGCTCATACCGGTGACCTCCACACGAACGAAACAAGGGCACAATCTCTGACAGAAAATCGATACTAAGGCCACCATGTGAGCAGGGTATGAAGGGCAGCAGAGTTGGAGAGACTTTTTGTGTGTTGTTTTATTTTGGCTGATCGACGTGTATGGTGAAGA
>JADBJO010003387.1:97500-100000 GCA_016801955.1 Conus betulinus
AACACGTTACACATAGCATGCACCCTGCGTGAGAAATGGAAAGAAAGAAGGAAGTAAGGAAACAAAGTGAACGATATTGACTGGATGACACGGGAAACGACTGAATGAAGCGGCAGCTGGCAGCTCCTAGTCGGCACTACCCAGGTAGGCAGCCCATTGTGTAAACGAGTGTGGATTGTAAAGCGCTTAGAGCTTGGTCTCTAGCCGAGGATAGGCTCTATGTAAATATTCATAATAATGATAATGATTATAATAATAATAGTAACAACAACAACAACAACAATAATAATAACAAAAACAATAATGATAATAATAGTAATAACAACAATAATATAATAATAATAATAATAGTAACATCAATGATAATATAATGATAATGAAAATAGTAATAATAACAATAATAATATAATAATAATGAAAATAGTAATAACAATAACAATAATGATATAATAATAATGACAACAACAACAACAACAACAACAATAATATAATAATAATAATAATAATAATAATAATAATAATAATAATGATGATGATGATGATGATGATGATAATAATGAATATAGAGGTCGATTCAGCGAGGACGGGTGATGCAGTGTTGGCCACTGTGGCTGGGACTAAACCAGACTGGTCCTGTCGGAAGTCTGTCTGGTATCGACGCAGTTTGCGTGTTGCCATGGAAACTCAGCGTTGGCGTCTTATCCGAAAGGCTATCACCAGCCCCCCCCCCCCCCTCCCCTCTCTCTACCCCCCCCCCCCCCCCCCCCACTTCCCTATGGTCCATGGACCACTGGAGAGGAGAGAATCTGTACAGGAGATGATCTGTAGAGGAGAGCATCTGTAGAAGAGAGGATCTGTAGAGGAGTTTTCGTGAAAGTAGGGAATTCATAGAAGGGTTGATGATATTGCAGGTGGAAGAGACAGCTGGGGAGGGGGGGGGGGGGGGGGGGGGGGGGGGTGGAGGGGGGTGGAGGCGAATAAAGGAGTTCTGGTCTAGTGTTGGGTTGGAGCTTAAGACATAATTATTAGTTCTTAACCATGTGAACACAGCCGCAGGCTTCCAAGGGTGGTGCAGGTCTGCTCCCAGCTGCTTTCTTGGGCAGCTGAGGACAGTACTTCTCTGGATCCCATCCGCACCTCCGGGTGTATCTTTTTTTTTCTTGTCTGCCTTTTGGCCGACACTGGGGAAAGGTCCCAGTGACGGTGAGGAAAGGCTCGCTGACCGGAGGGAAAGTCCTGTTGACAGCGGGAAAGACTGTGACCCGGGATTTCTTTTTCAGAGGGCACGTAAGACCTCATGGCGAAAGCTGGGCCGTGTCTGGAGTTGTACTGTCCTTACCTGTCAGCCGAACAGCAACGAGTGAGGCTGCGGGACGAAAACCGCAGTTGCTTGACGGTGGCGTTTTTCGCCGGTGGGCTCTGCAGTCATGAAATAAGGGCTGGTACTCTCATAGGAACGTTCCCAAGGAGATTCTATCGTGTCACATCCAGCGGCCACTGCACAATGGCATACGCCAAGGAGCAGTTATGTCCCTTGACGTCTTCATGACATGCCTTGTGCGTGTCTGCGCACTATGCAAACACGGCACAGGCTTCCAAGGGTGGTGCAGGATTGCTCCTGGCTGAATTTGTTGGGCATTTGAGGACAGCGCTTCTCTGGGTCCCATCCCACACCTTCGGAAATGTCTTTTTCTTCTCTTTCTCCTTGAAAGTAGGAATTTTATATGGGTAGACATGGGGGGAAGAAGAGACAGCGGGGGAAGGGTCAGGGAGTTCTGGTCTGGTGTTGGTTACAAGCTTCAGATGTATTGTTCCTTTACCACGTATACTGGCCACTGGTCAGCTCTTCATCCAATCCTGGCTTTTCGTTCCATATCTTTGTGTGTGTGTGTGTGTGTGTGTGTGTGTGTGTGTGTGTGTGTGTGTGTGTGTGTGTGTGTGTGTGTGTGTGTGTGTGTGTGTTTTGCAGCAATGACCGTTATTTACAGCAGCAGCTGCGGAACTCTTCCTTTATATGCAAATGCAAACATGACCAGGTTGGCTGGCCGAGTTTGAAGAATCTGTAACCGCCGGCTCAATGTTGCAGAAATTCTAATACACTTGCATTCAGAGTTTAAGATCTGTTTTCGTCACATGTTTCCACAAACATCCGAAGTATCTCTATAGCACACCTACTCCTGTGTTATTACTTTTCAATGTAGATTTACCAACACAAAATTAATGTAAACATACACATACACACACACACACATACACGCACGTACGCACGCACGTACACACACACACACACACACACACACACACACACACACACACACACACACACACACACACACTTCTTACGATGTCTAGAACTTCGAACACAGTACATGAACCCATATCTAGTATCAGGCGCAATGTCGTCTCTTGTGCAACAATAGCAGCACTACTTTCACAGTTGTTAGCTACGACTGGATAACAGTATAAGTTTAGGTGAAATATTTCAACTTAGCAAATAAGG
>JADBJO010003387.1:107500-110000 GCA_016801955.1 Conus betulinus
GTCACTTTGGCCGTTGGTATGGATGACACGTTACACATAGCATGCACCCTGAGTGAAAAATGAAAGAATGAAGGAAGTAAGGAAACTGAGTGAAACATATTGAACAATATTGACTGGATGACACGGGAAACGACTAAATGAAGCGCCAGCTGGCGGTTCTTCAGTCGGCACTACCCAGGTAGGTATCCCGGTATGTGAACGAGTGTGGGTTGTAAAGCGCTTAGAGCTTAGTCTCTTGCCGAGGATAGGCGCTGTATAAGTATTCATAATAACAATAATAATGATGATAGTAATATAATAATAATACACGTTACAGAAGCGGCATAAGCACAGCTTGAGGGAGTGCAAGGAGAGAATGGGGGGGGGGGGGGGGGGGGGGAGGAGAGGAGGGAGAGGGGGGAGGAGATGAAAGCTCGGAATGATAGGAAAGGCACAGAAACAATTCACCATTCTACGTCTGGAGTGGGGAATGATGGCCAGAGAGGGAGGAGGTGGGGGTAGGAACGGGCGGGGGAGGGTACAAAATCCACATGGGATTCTATCCGAACGGTATTAACACGAAAATACAGAGTGTACGCACACGCTGAAGTATACCCCAAACCGCAAACGAGTCCATAGAAGATGAAGCAGGGAGATAAACTTTTAGTGTAAAGGGAGAGTTAAAAGCATAAAAATTGCTTCCCTTTATCATACTCGTGTGTGTGTGTGTGTGTGTGTGTGTGTGTGTGTGTGTGTGTGTGTGTGTGTGTGTGTGTGTGTGTGTGTGTGTGTGTGAGAGAGAGAGAGAGAGAGAGAGAGAGAGAGAGAGAGAGACCGACCGCCCGACCACCGACCGACCAATTTTTTTTTAAATGAGAAGATGAAAAAACAGAATAAGCTCCAATTACTTTTTTTTTTAACACCCGGACAGTACACTATTAATGAAATAAAAATAGTACTTGAATCTGAAAAGACATTCTAAAACATTTTTGAAATACAAAGAAACACCCGAGTTAAGAAAGCAAATTTCAGAAGCATAGGAAAACCATAATGGGGAAAAAAATCAATACGTACATGAGAGAGAGAGAGAGAGAGAGAGAGAGAGAGAGAGAGAGAGAGAGAGAGAGAGAGAGAGAGAGAGAGACAGACAGACAGAGAGAGAGAGAGAGAGAGAGACAGAGAGAGAGAGAGAGAGAGAGAGAGAGAGAGAGAGAGAGAGAGAGAGAGAGAGAGACTTATTCAGATTAAGGCCAGAGCCCCATACTGAAGAAGTGATAACAGCAAGACACATAACATCAATATATTATCATGAAAGAAAATGCGAAGAAAAAGCTAGTATACATGAAACCATAACAATAACATTAAGAGTGTACAGTACGCAGCCTTTTTTCGCGCTTCATGAATGTACATAGCAAGATTTTAGAGAGAGAGAGAGAGAGAGAGAGAGAGAGAGAGAGAGAGAGAGAGAGAGAGAGAGAGAGAGAGAGAGAGAGAGAGAGAGAGATCTAAGCCAGCCTCCTTCTAACCTGGATCCTTTCAAAGGAGTGAGACATCATGTCGATGTACATGTTCAGCAGAACGATGACGACTCACACACACACACACACACACACACACACACACACACACACACACACACACACACACACACACACACACATACACGCACAACGTACGCACGCACGCACGCACGCACGCACGCACGCACACACACACACACACACACACACACACACACACACACACACACACACGCACACAAACACACGCACGCACGAACGCACGCACACGCACACACACTAACACGCACACACACACACACACGCACGCACACACACACACACACACAAACACACACGCTCGCGCGCACGCACACACACGCACGCACGCACACACACACACACACACACACACACACACACACACACACACACACACACACACACATACACATACATAGGCACACACACACAAACACCCACGCACGCACGCACTTACGTACGCAGTTACGCACGCACGCACACACACACTAACACACCCCACACACACACTCACACACACAACACACCTCAACCTACCTGGATCATCTCAAAGGACTGGGACATCATGGCAATCAGCATGTTGAGAAGGACGATGACGATGGCACAGTTGTACACGCCGAAGAACCAGTAGCCCACGTTTTTGGATGAAGTAGTTCTCGTACGCCCCCAGCTCCACCACTGAGGGTTCCCCTCGGCCCAGCATGGACCAGAAGACAGTGCGGAACGTCACATCCGGTCTGTACCACACAACCACCCCGTTGGGGTCGGTCTTCTGAGGTCCGGCTTTTTTTCTTTGTTTAAAATTCTACTTTCTTTTAATGTAAAGAAACTCCGTGTGGGTTGTTTTATGAGTTATTACTTTTATTAGTTTGTAATAATGCATATTTGTCGAGGCGTTATGTGACTCTTTCATTTCCCCCTCTATTAAGACAACGATCTTGCCTGTTAGTCTCAAATTCGGTGGACCCTTCGTGCCCTGC
>JADBJO010003387.1:130000-137500 GCA_016801955.1 Conus betulinus
CGAAGATGAAGTCCTCCTCCATGGAGGACAACTGCACGTGCACACCAAGATGGAGTATGGTTTGGGGATGCACATGACATCACGTTGTGTTGTGTTGTACAGTATTGTATGAGGGCCATTCAATATATACAAGGTGAATTGTCCTAAATATGGATCTGAAATGCAGACAGAAGCTTACCTTTTTACTTTTTTTTTTTTGACTGATTTTGCTGTCATTCATTTAAATGCGTTTTGTTATGTTTTATGTTTTTTTTTTTTTTTTTTGGTTTTTCGGTTTTCAGATTATACCAAATGACCGACCAAGAAACATTGCTCTAGGATTGAACAGAAATCAGTGATAAACTTAGTTGGTAGCTGAACATTGGCAACCAAGTGAAAGTAACCGACGAATGTCTGCTGTATATGGAACACCGTGTTTCAGCCAAAACAAAATGTCTACAAACGGGCTAAATCATTCAGAGAAGGGCGGAGCAGTGTTGGTGTCGAAGACACGCTAGGCAGGCCTGCAGAGGTGAGAACTCCAGCCATGATCAAATCAGTCGAAGAAGGCATACACAAACTCCTACACCGTGGGCAAAAATGTGTGGGCAGTAACGGGAGAGTACGTAGAAAAACAAAGAAAAGGGTAAGCTTCTACCTGTATTAGAAGTCCTTACATAAGACAATTCACCTTATATATTGTATGTCCCTCGTATTGATTTGTGCTGTGTAGCATTTTGCGTTGTACTTACATTGGGCTGTGTCGAAACGTGTTCCACTGTAATGTATTGTCCTGCGCGATGTTGAGTTGTTTTCAAAATTTTGTTGCACTGTTTTGAAGAGAAATTGTAGTAATCATTCAGCCGGACAAAAACGGATAAACACATTACTACATGACAAAACACTCTTGTATTGTGTTGTGTGGCGTCGTGTTGTATTACATATACTCTAGGAAGAAAGTGTGGGGAGAACTGGACAGTCTTCAGACAGAAACTCCCTCAGACAAAACGCACCAAGGTCATGACTCCTCAGTGCTTCTGATGTCAGAAAATGCGTTCGATGCTGCTTGGATTCGAACCTGCACTTCCACGATGGTTGGTTGGGCGTTTCAGTGCGTGCCCTCGGGATGTCTTACCCATTCAGCTGTCAAACACCTGTTCTAAGTTAGGAAATGTAACATTCTGGAAGTATTTTTGGGTCTGTTGGACACCTGCTCTAAGCTGGACAATACAACACTCTGGAAGTATTTTGATTTTGTTGGACGCCTGTTCTAAGTTGGGAAATGCAACACTCTGTATTTTGTAGGACACCTGTAGTCAGTTGGGAAATGCTACACTCTGGAATTTTGGTTTTTGTTCCTCCTCGACCAGATCCAGCTGGAACTCTTTTTGGCAGCAGTCGCCGCCGTTGCTTTCTGGATTTTGGTCCTCTTTGAACTGGAAATCGAGAGTTCTCCGTGACACAATCCCACTTGTTCCAACCACTGAGGCGAGGACTTTAGCGTAGAAGCAAATTCCCACACAAAGTACCTGCCAGAATGACAGAAGAACCTGCTCCTTTGTGCCTTCCCACGGCGCGATGAGTTCAGTCAGAATCATTTGTTTTGATCAAACACAAATGGAGCGCAATGTCCTGTCTCGCGCCACTCTTCCTGATAACAAGTGGATGGCTTTACCGTTCTGGAAGGTCCACTCACAACACAGTCATCCACTCCATTCTGCAGCCCCGCTTCCATGCTTTTGATACTATGGCCGTTCCAGACCATGATTTTGGGGCCTCCTGCTACAATGATGTTTCCAGATCTTCTGGTGGTATGGTGTTTCATAGTGATATAGCGTTATGATGTGTCGGCTTGTAATTCATTCGTTGTGTTGTACTGTGTTGGTTGTGTAATTCATTCATTGTGTTGTATTGTGTTGGTTGTGACGTGTAGCGTTGTACTATTGCATCTCGTGGATTGTGTAGGACTGTGTTGCATCATATGGTATTATGGTATACAATATCCAGTCCTCATCTAGCACGTTTTTCTTGTCAGCGGAGAATCAAGTATGGCGACACCAGTTGTGAGCTGACCTTCCCTCCACTGGACGCGCACTGACCCCACACATGGTGGGAGAAGGAGAAGGAGAAGAGGTAGGGTCCTCTGACAGACCAGTCAATAATACATCAATGCTAACAGTGCGTGTGTCCCCGTTGTGTCCTCCTCAGACCTCCTCCATTTTCAGACCTGTGAGGTATGGATCAGGGTTTCTGGGAGACCTGTCATCATCCCACACAGACGAAGCTGATCACTGGTATGCTTTTTTTTTTTTTTTCTTTTTGCTGGAGTGTTCGTCTCTTGCCTTGCAGAGTGGCTCCAACAGTTTGTACACAGGATCTGACGGGTTTGCACACATCACGCGTACGTAGGTGCGTTTGCACTTGACTAACAGACAGACACGCACAGAAACGCCAGACGTATATACAGAAAACACACACAGACAGACAGACGACACACAGACACATAGACGGACAGACAGACAGACTCGCACACGCACGCAGGCACGCACGCGCGCGCGCGCGCGCGCGCGCACACACACATACACACACACACACACACACACACACACACACACACACACACACACACACACACACACACACACACACACACACACACACACACACACACACACACACACTACACACACACACACACACAACACACACACACACACACACACACACAGAGAGACACAGAGCGCGCGCGCGCGCGCGCGCGACAGAGCGCACACATGCACACACTAGCGAGCACATACGCGCAAGCTCACAGCAAACCGCGTATGCTAAGGAGAGAGAGAGAGAGAGAGAGAGAGAGAGAGAGAGAGAGAGAGAGAGAGAGAGAGAGAGAGAAGAAAAAGAAGAAGAAAAACAGCAACAAACAACAACAGCAACAACTATATGAGGGAAACAGGAAAAGAAGAAAGAAAGAAAACAAACGAACAAACAAACGAAAAACAATTCGGGAATAAATGCTTCATGTTAGTTTGAATATGTCTCGGCTAAGAAGAGTAAGGTTTCTTTATGTATCGAAGGAAAATGAAACAAAACGGCAACACACACACCACACGGACAAAAAAAACACAAACAAACAACGATACAAACAAAGAAATAAAGGAATAGACAAATCAACAAACAAGCAAAACCCCACCCACCCACCCAAACAAACAAACAAATAAATAAACCAACAGACAAAGTCAACACACATATAAATAAACCATCAAACACCCACCCACCCCAAACAAACCAACAAATAAATAAACGAATAGATAAACAAAACAAATAAGCACACAAAACGAAACAAGCAAACAAAAGTCGCGGAGCCGGGTTGCGTTGTGTTACAAGTGTTGAAAGGACGCAGAGTAGATCCCGTAAGCAGTCCACCAGCCGTTAACCATCATTGACTGGTGCTGCCAAGACAACTGGAGTCTCCAGGAACGCTAGTCTTGCTGGCTCAACGGGAAGCGAGCATGCCAGACGTTCTCACTGGGCTGCTTTCAGACAGGAACAAAAGTTCAGAAAACCGACAACCAACGCTACCTTGAAACAGGTTCCAATAGAATGCTGTCTTTCTGAAAACATCGCTCCCAAAATGCAAAAAGAAAAAAAAATAGTCACTCCTCCATCAAAGCGATGTGAGAAACTAATTGGTCATCGCCTCTTCATCCGGCGTATCATGTTTGTTTTTTTTCCTTTTTTTTTTTCTTCTTCTTCTTCTTCTTCTTCTCCCATCTTCTGTAGCCACCTCAGAGGCATTGCACACACACGCCGCTAATTCCGAGCCCCCGTCCACAACCACAGCCCCGTCATCAACAAGCCACAGGGAGCAATCAATGTCAAGTCGTCAAGAGGCAACCCACCGGAGGAGACTCTGCACTGCTGCCGAGTCACTTCGGTGGTGTTCAGTAGCGCCTGTTCTGATCTAACATACGCGCAGGACACCACCTACTAAGCCCCCTAGTAACGACAATAGTTGCTTTGTCGCGGAGCCGGCGTAAAATGCTCTCCCTCTGGAGGGCGCCACCACGTCCGTCCAACGGCACCCTAATGTACTTGCCGATACTGGCGATTCCGAGATGATCGAAACAAGGCCATAGACGTGGAGAAGACATCAAAACTGAGGTCACCATGAGAACAGGGCATTCAGGGCCACAGAATCTGAGCCTTTTTTTCTAAGAATGCTGATCGAAGTGAATGAGGATGATGAAGATGATGCTACGGATTTCCATCCCGGTATGAGACTGCAGGACAGGGCTTACTCTACGCTTACTTTCCTACTTTATCCCAGCGTCAGCCAGGCCCGAGAAATACACACACCTGCAGAGTTGGTAACGAAATTTTAAGCAACAATCTCAAAGACGCGTCCATTAAGTGGATGAAACTCGACTGTGTGGTCCCAGACTTCCCAACTGAGCCCATAGCAAACTCAACTCTGGGTAGGAGTCGGTCAGGGCAGAAAAATCCCACAAATAAATAACTCAGATGGGAATCGAACCCACGACTTCCGCGGGGAGTCCGTGACGCTAACCACTTCGCCATAACGGTTGGTCGCATACCATGATTTCAATATGATGGGTCATGCATGAAGGCTCCCAACTCCTGATGTTGAGACAATGCAGAATGAATAATGACATATTCTGGGAAGCACAAAGACAGACCCACGGCAACCATGCAGCGCCCGCCTGTCTTTTCTTTAAGGCGAGCCGCGGAATAGCTCAGCTGGTAGAGCGCCGGACTCGTAATCTTGGTGATCCTGGGGCGCGGGTTCGAATCTCCGCCGGGGCTTTTCGGTACAGGGTGGATTTTCCCCTCGGAGTTAACTTTGGTTCTGACTCCATTTCCCATACAGTCCTTCGAATGAGACTATAAACCGAGGTTCCGTGTGTGAAACGCACGCATAGTATCTTGCACACACGTAAAATCCCATCACCAGCTTTCGGAAGAGTAGGCAAGTTTGGCCGTTGGTATGGATGACACGTTACACATAGCATGCACCCTGAGTGCGAAATGGAAAGAATGAAGGAAGTAAGGAAACTGAGTGAACGATATTGAACGATATTGACTGGATGACACGGGAAACGACTGAATGAAGCGCCAGCTGGCAGCTCTTCAGTCGGCACTACCCAGGTAGGCAGCCCGTTGTGTAAACGAGTGTGGATTGTAAAGCGCTTAGAGCTTGGTCTCTAGCCGAGAATAGGCGCTATATAAGTACTCATTGTTGTTGTTGCAAGTCAAACACGATTAGTGGAGATGACAGCATACATCAGAGAACCTGCCACTGCGAGAACACTCGAGAAGCAAAAGCCAAGAAGTCTTCTGTCAAGTGGAAGATCTTGAGTGGAGCCAGCAAAAGGCAACGCTCACCTCGCTCGTGAATGACAAAACTCAGACAAGTCAAGAACTCGCAACCCATACCCCGACCTCTACCACACTGTCGTAGGCCTACAAGCAGAGCATGAAACATATTGTCGAGAATAACCCACACGGCAAAATCAGTGTTGATATTAAGATTTACTCAGAAACTGTTGTAGGCCTATAAGCATAGCTTGAAAGACATTGTCAAGAACGACCCTTGGGCAGTATCATTGCTGATGTAAAGATACACATTGAAACATTTGCAAAACAGAACATATAAAAATCTACAGGGATGATTCTGTCACCAGGCACAAGGGCTGGGGTACTTATATTGAGAGAAATCCAGGCTGACCATAAACGGCTTCTAATCGACTTGAAATGAAGAAAAGCGACTTAAAAAAGAAAGTGGAAATGATTGCAGACTTTTTATATGAAGTAATGCACTGCCCCAAACTTACAGATGTCGATGGAAATAGATACCCACAATGGTATAATTACACCTTATGCTACTAGAGGAGAGAGAGGAGAGAGAGAGAGAGAGAGAGAGAGAGAGAGAGAGAGAGAGAGAGAGAGAGAGAGAGAGAGAGAGAGAGAGAGAGAGAGAGAGAGAGAGAGAGAGAGAGAGAGAGAGAGAGAGAGAGAAGAAGAAGAAGAAGAAGAAGAAGAAGAGGGACACACACACACACACACACACACACACACACACACACACACACACACACACACACACACACACACACACACACACACACACGCACGCACGCACGCACGCACACACACACACACACACACACACACACACACACACACACACACACACACACACACACACACACACACACACACAGGGATGCAGACAGACAGACATCGTAAGCACCACTGACCGATCTATTCTTGTCATTGGTAAGGTCAGTCTGGACGTGCCCCGTTTCTCACGTGCTGTCCTCGGCCCCATGGGGTCATTGGGGTCACTGTAGCGAACTGGAACATCATCATCATCATCATCATCATCATCATCATCATCATCATCATCATCATCATCATCATCATCATCATCATCATCATCATCATCATCATCATCATCATCATCATCATCATCATCATCATCATCATCATCATCATCATCATCATCACAACATCATCATCATCATCTGTCGTCGTCGTCATCATCACTATCATCATCATTAGCATCACCATTATCAACATTATTATCGGCAGTAGTAATAAAATCACCACAATCCACCATCACCATCACCATAATCACAATCGACATAATCGTCACAGCTGTTGTCAACATCGTTATATTATCAACATCATTACAACAATACGGTTAAGATAGAAGAATAAAAAAAAAGAAGAATAGTAAGAGAGAAGAAAGAAAGAGGAGAGGAGGAGGAGGAGGAGGAGAAGAGGAGGAGGAGAGGAAAGGAGGAGGAGCACGAGGAGCGAGAGGAGGAGGCGGAAGAGAAAAAAAGCGGAAGAGAAGAAGGCGGAGGAGAGGAGGAGGAGGAGGAGGAGGAGGAGAGGAGAGGAGGAGAAGAAGAAGAAGAAGATCATCATTATCATCAACAACAACAACTACAACATTGACAACGACGACAACGACGACGGTACAAATGAAGAAAGCGATGGCAACATGATACATCTATTATCATTATCGTCGTCGTCGTCGTCGTCATCGTCATCACGTTCATCATCACCACCATTAGAAGTGTCAATTTATTTAAAAGTGTAATACCTTTCTTCCAATCAGTTTTTTGTTATCTCGTTGCCCGTATAAATGTGAAAAATCGATACATAATATTTAGATAAAAAAGAACTCTGTAAAAATGCATATTGATAAGTCGTCCACCAATCCATCGATCAACCCATCAATCAACCAACCATTTACAAACAATCGATCGCTCGGTCAATAAATCAATTCATCTTTCAGTAAAACAATCCATCAGTCAATCGATTGATCGATCCGTCAAATACTCAATCAAAGACTCGTTCATCCTAACAGCACACGGATCCGGATCACATTTTCCCACCATCGAGAAACGGTGACGACTCACAGTGACTGTACTTTTAACATGATCACATGTTTCTCCACGAGTTTCTCAGGGGGTTCCCAGACTTACCTCC
>JADBJO010003387.1:145000-152500 GCA_016801955.1 Conus betulinus
AGTTGGCTAACATGAACCCTAAAACGACATTTCTATAGCAAAAACACATAACTAGACATTTACAATCAAAGAAGTATGCATGCCTTTTGTACTCCCAGTTCGTATAAAACAGGGTGTATTTTAGAATGGGAACGAAGAAATGCTGTGTGTGTGTCTGTCCGTGGTCAAAATGTGTTCCACTCACTCCAGACACAACCTCTGGGCCGATCTTTCTGAAAATGTGTGGGTATGTTCATTATGGGTCAGGGATGATAATCGATGTTTTATCTTACCAGAATAGCCGTTACTAACGGCTATAACGGCCCCAAACGGTTTTTCCTTCTTTTGCGTTAGAAAATTACGTTTTGAATGACGTCAAATACATTGTGACGCATGTTTGATTGTAACGTTTGCAGCCGAGGCCCCCCCCCCCCCCCCCCCCCCCCCCCCCCCCCCCCCCAAGCGTATTCAAGATAAACTGGGAGTACGTTTATATGCTTTGCATGTTGGCTTTGTGTATGGAAAGTCCTCAATATTCAAAGTCTTGATTTGGTTCCCTTGTGACGATATACCTCAAGTTATTTTGACGTTATTTTGACATAAGACTTGGGTGTCACAGAGTTGTAAATTCATACAAATGAGTCCGTTGACTCTGTGCTAGCAGCTCAGAGACGTTTTTACTTCGATCGCCGTTTCTAATGCCAACACTAGGCCTATCCGGGTTCTCAAATTACGCGCTTAATAATCATAATGTCTTCTGATTAGATCTATACTAGGCCTGAGTCTATCTACAAAATGGAACAGAAACCCAGTTAGGAAACCAACGTTTTATTGAACGTCTGCTGGAGGATGTCGACCTGTTTAGAATACATTATCACAGATGTCAAAATGGAAATTTCCGAAATTGATGTTGCATTATAAAAACATTGATTCAGATGTTTTGTACAGCGAAAAACATTCTTTTCTCTTGAGTTGACGACGCCTTTCGCTCAACCCGAGCACAGCCATATTGAAGTTATCCGCGGACAGACGGCATATTCGATCCTGAGTGGTTGCGTTGAAATAATACAGAGATTGTCGAGCCGGATACAAACCTGTGTGTGTGTGTGTGTGTGTGTGTGGTGTGTGTGGTGTGTGGTGTGTGTGTGTGTGTGTGTGACACGTGTGTGGTGTGTGTGTGTGTGTGCAGAACGAGCGCGTGCGACATGAACGCGCACACGCGAATGCAGACACACACGCACACGCACACACAGACACACACACAGACACACACACACACACACACACACCACACACACACACACACACACACCACACACACACACACACATTACGCAGTCATCATTGAATACAAAATACTTTGCTGATAAAGCAACGCAAACATGAGAGAGAGAGAGAGAGAGAGAGAGAGAGAGAGAGAGAGAGAGAGAGAGAGAGAGAGAGGAGAAGGAGGAGGAGAGAGAAGAAGAAGAAGAAGAAGAAGAAGAAGAAGAAGAAGAAGACGCAACTCCTATGAGACAAAAGCCTGAATTTCATGGACCTTTATCAACTCAGAAATCAATACAGCACATCAGTACAATATAGAAAAAAGAAGCCCTCGATCCTCCCCCCAGCCCCCCCCCCCCCCCCTCCCCCTACCCACCCACCACATCCCACCGAAATGATATACCGCACGATATGCATTCCAATCAATCCTTTTTCAGGGTGGTCAGGGTTTCGTGTGGTCGCATTCTCAAAAGCTTGATTAGATTTGGGGCGAAGTCTGGAGGGTCAACGTACATCTCTTTGCAGGGAGAAAGACGGAGCAGCGTGGACACACACACACAAAAAGCAGCATAGGACAAAAGAAGCAATGAATAGTAGGCCTGTTCATAGGAATAGGCTGCCAATACCCCTTTGAGAGATGAAGCATGCTAGAATTCAACCGCCCCTCGCCTGTTTCCCCAGAGAGAGAGATGGAGAGAGAGAGAGAGCGAGAGAGAGAGGAGAGGGGAGAGAGAGAGAGGGAGAGAGGAGAGAGGGAGAGATTGATAAATTGGGTCGGGATGAATAGGATTTACATGCAGACGACTGACAGCAGATAGAAAAAGGAAACACAGCCAGACAGAAGATCAGGCACACAAACACACGGCACACACACCACACACACACACCCCACAGACACACCACACAACACACACAACACAACACACGCACCACAACCACACACACACACACACACACAAACACACCACACAAACACAGAGGCAGAGAGAGAGAGGAGAGAGATGAGGAGAGAGAGAGGACGAGAGAGAGAGAGAGAGAATTCGGGTGGAATATTCATGCAAAGGATAGAAATAATGGACATGTTCATATTTCAGATAGACAGACAGGTACAGACAGACCACACACACACACACAGGAGACACACACACACAGACACACACAGAGAGAGAGAGAGAGAGAGAGGGAGGAGAGAGAGAGACAGAGAGAGAGAGAGAGGGGTGATGTCATTGCAACGATTAGAATGAGGACACTTCATATGATATTTTGGGACACACAGACACAGAGAGAGAGATGAGAGAGGAGACGAGAGGGAGTGAGAGAGAGAGAGAGCGGAGAGAGGAGCTAGAGATTCGGGTTGAATATTCATGAACCGATCGAAATAAGGAAAACCACAGACAGACAGACAGACAGACAGACGGAGAAGGCACACACACACACACACACACACAACACACACACACACAACACACACCACACACACATGCACAACAGACAAACACCACACACACATGCACACAGACAAACAACACACACACACATACCGCGCGCGCCAGCGCGCGCACGTAACACACACACACAACACACACACACACACACACACCACAACACACACAAACAAAACACACACACACACACCAGAAATTGGGTGACCATTCATGCAACGATAGAAATTAGGAAAAACAACACACATGCGCCAGCGCGCGCGCGCGCGCGCGCGCACACACACACCCACACACACACACACACACCACACACACACGAATTTGGATGAATATTCATGCAACGATAGAAATAGGAAACACAGACAGAGAGGACAGGCAGACAGACTGACAGGCACACAACATACACACCCACCACACCCACACACACACACACACACACACACACACACACACACACACACAGAGAGAGAGAGAGAGAGAGAGAGAGAGATGCGAAACAGAGAGAGAGATGGAGGGAGAGATGAGGATGAGAGAGAGAGAGAGAGGAATTCGGTTTTTTGTGAATATTCATGCAACGATAGAAATAAGGAAACACAGACAGACAGACACACAGGCAGACAGAACAGACAGACAGGCAGACTGACAAGCACACACACACACACACACACACACGCGCGCGCGCGCGCGCACTCACAAACACACACACACACACACATACGCGCGCGTCAGCGCGCGGCAAGTACACACACACACACAACACACAAACACACACACCACACACACACACACACCACACACACACACACACACACACACACACCGAATTTGGGTGAATATTCACGCAACGATAGAATAAGGAAAACACAACTACATGCGCCAGCCACGCGCGCTCGCGCGTGCGCGGCTCCCCCCCCCCCCCCCCCCCACCACACACACACAGAAAGAGAGGAAGAGAGAGAGAGAGGAGAGAGGAGAGAGACGAGAGAGAGAGAAGAGAGAGACGAGAGGGATGGAGAAGAGCCAGATGAGAGAGGGAGAGAGCGAAGAGAGAATTCGGGGTGAATATTCATGCAACGATAGAAATAAGAAAAATACAGACAGACAGACAGACTGACAGGCGTGCGCGCGCGCGCGCACACACACACACACACACAGACACACACACACACACACACACACCAACACACAACACACACACACACAGAATTTGGGTGGGGGACTATTCATGTCAACGATAGAAATAAGGAAACAACAGACAGAAAGAAAGACAGACAGAATGACACACACACACCACACCACACACACACACACACACACACAACACACCACCACACACACACACACACAGAGAGAGAGAGAGGGAGAGAGAGAGAGAGAGAGAGAGAGGAGAGAGAGAGAGAGAGAGAGAGTTCGGGTGAATATATCCATGCAACAATAGAAATAAGGAAACATTTCGTTTTGAAAATGTTTTCAGACAAATACACGCTGCCAACTTCGCACCGTGATGCCAAGGGAGACCATATGCAAAACAACGCCCCAAATCGCATTAGGCCTAGAGGTAATTGATGAGATATAATTGGAATGCTCCAGTCGTCTGACGTCATCAGCCACAGACAAACGTCATCCGAAACCTTCAATAGGATGAGCAATCAATAATCCAATGGGACATAACTACTTTGTGCTTCAAACTCAAAAAAAAAAAAAAAAAAAAAAGAAAAAAAAAAGAAGCTGATCAAAACTGCAGGGCAAAGTTATAAACAAAACATCAACGGTATTCTGAAGGTTCCAAAGCTTATTAATCTCGACAAACGACATTTTTTTTTTTAGCAAAGCGCGAACTATTAATGAATTAATTAACGCAAGCCGTGCCAGTCGCTTACCAGCGATGAACCAGTTAAAGGCCCGTAATTCTTCAACGGGAAGCGTTGCATACTCGTCTAGAAGATCTATGAATGAAAGACATCCAGAAAAGAAAGGAAGTGTGTGAATTCCACGTGTTGTGGCTTTCAATGCTTCCTCAGATAATGTAGCGGCAAATTCTTGTGTTTTGCCTCATAACAATCTTCATATTTGTGGCGGAACAGTCGCCAAACTGCTACCCGATGTACTAATAATTATGTTTCAAACCTACAGAGACTGATTCGGTAAATGAATATCATTCTGTGTTTTTTTCTTGCTGGCTGCTGCTTTTTCATCGGTGATCAGATGAATGCTGTATCAGGTATTCCTCAGAATGATTAAAAGAGAAACACTAGGAAACAATTTCTTCAACAACAAGAACAATAACAACTACAGGGACGACGACATAACAAGAATGACACCTCTTCTTTTCTTCCTCGCCCACAACCAAATGAAATAAAATTCAACAATTTATTGACACCCTTGCATTGATTGTGCTTGTGCTATATTTGATAGTAACTCCTTTACTCTCTGTCTGTTCTGTCTGTCTGTCTCTCTCTCTCTAACCTTGTGCACCAGTTTTCTCAGATTCTATTTTTTTTTTTTTTTTTCGATCAGACCGAGTGCAAATCAAGTTAGTCTACTTGAATGTTTTACCTGGCACGCTCTCCTCATTCTTCTCCTCTGGCTGTCTGTCCTCTCTGTCTGTCTGTCTGTCTGTCTGTGTCTCTCTCTCACTCTCTGTCTCTCTCTGTCTCTCCCTCTCTCTCTCCCTCCTTCCCTCCATCTCCTCTCTCTCTCTCTCTCTCTCTCTCTCTCTCTCTCTCTCTCTCTCTGTCCGTATATGTCAAAGAACCCACTGAAATTGAATTGGATCCTGGAGTGACTTGCCCTTGGGGCATGGGACCATTGCTTTCGTGGCTGTGACCTTTAGCAAGGAGGTGACGGTTGATTCAAAAATGAAAATGAAAAATAAATAAATAAAAGCCGAACAAAACGAGGTATAAAAGCAAATGAAATAGAGTTAAAAAAAGAGTAGAAGAATATTACAGAACAGGAACACAAACTACATCACTCTTTTAAATAGCGGTGATGGATGTACGAGGGGCACGTAGTCAGGTGGTCAAAGGGTTTGCCCACAAAGATGATGGCCGTAGGTTCGAACCGATCTTTTGGAGGTTGGGGTTTTTACAGCTTAAAACCCTCGCCACCCCATAAAGACTTCAACTGCGTATTTACTGCAAAATCGATGATTGAACACGTTTTACTTCACTGTCAGAAGTAAAACGATGTCTCCCTATAAAAGTTATTGTAACTGTGGTACTTGTTTCGCATATTCTATCATTTTGGAAAAAAAAGAGATAAACTTATCTCCAAATGTTCGATTTTACAGCTGGCCATTTGTCTTTTGCCTTGTCCAGGTAGATCGTTTCTTGTGGATAATTTCCAAACCCATCCCCCTTTACCTATTCCCAGCCTCACCCTCCCCCCGCCCCACCCCCCCCCCCCCCCCCCCCCCCCCCCCCCCCCCCCTCCCCCCCCCCCCCCCCCCCCCCCCCCCCCCCCCACTTTCACTTTCCCGTTCCTTTGTGGTATTTTTATTTTGAATTCGCTTTTGGGTTATTTCCACTATATCCACTAATCTAATGACAAAATTTATCTTGAGGCTAAAATCGTCATCATAAACTATAATTACAGGAAGCAATCAACTAAACCACGCAGCTACCAGTGGATCCTTGGTCATGTCAAAGATGCGTAGCGGGAAGGATCAGTATCTCGTCTCGCTTTCCCACTATTCATATTTTGGAGTCCCGTGTGCGCTCGTGGAGGTAATGTCTCTGCAGAGTGAGAGAATCGTTCCATTGGTTGTGCCGCCCTCTCACTTATCCATGTATGCTACTCCTTCTTGGCCATTGTTACAGTCAGGTCGGCCTGCTCTCTGCACTTTAGTCTTCGCCCGCGGATACCACTGTGTGTAGCTTTAAAGCTGATAGTGGGACACTATCAGCTGTAAGGAGTGATGGCCAGTCAATCAGTCTGGAAATAGTAGGCAGGCACAGAGCCAGCCAAATCAACAGGCAGTGCCGAATGCCTTCAATGTGCCCAACAAACGCAACACCATGGAGCCAACCAATCAACAGGCAGTGCCGAATGCCTTCAATATGCCCTATAGAAACTCAACTGCCACGGAGCCAATCAAATCAACAGGCAGTGCCGAATGCCTTCAATATGCCCTATAGAAACTAAACTGCCTCGGAGCCAATCAAATCAACAGGCAGTGCCGATTGCCTTCAATGTGCCCAGTAGATACTCAACTGCCACGGAGCCAATCAAATCAACAGACAGTGCCGAATGCCTTCAATGTGCCCAATAGAATTACCACGGGGCCAATCAAATCAACAGACAGTGTGGACTGCCTTCAATGTGCCCAATAGAAAACCCAACTCCACGGAGCCAATCAAATCAACAGGTAGTGCTGAATGTCCTCAATGTGCCCAACAGAAACCCTACCACCAAAAGGCCACGTGACCATTCCTGTCCCCTCTCCATCCTTGGTGTTGTTTGGGGAGCGGCGGGGAAAGCAGCCACGAGGAGAAGACAGGCATGACCCTCACCACGCCGACCCCGAGAGAGCTGTTATGGTCTGTTACACCTCCGCCCCTGGACAACCTCCTGGGGGTCTTAGGTTCTGGTGACAGCTCGACCTTCTCAACGCTGTTATTTGACCCCCTGATTTTGCGTAGATACAACTTAATATATCTAGGAAGACAGACTTTCCCGAACAACCAGGGAAAGCGATATATACCCCCCCCCCCCCCCCCCCCCCCCCCCCCCCCCCCGACTTTCTACACCTTGGCTACAAAGACACTTTCCACACTAAGGTAGAAGTGACATAGACAGGCAGACTTTCGCA
>JADBJO010003387.1:165000-167500 GCA_016801955.1 Conus betulinus
TATCACACCAGTTAGCAAGCTATAAGCAGTCGATTTCATTGGTTAACTTGAAGAGATAACAACACAACCTGTTGGCGTCTTTCGGCAATGAATCAATATCTTCTTGTTCGAAGTATGTCATTTTCTACTCAATCAAACAACACACAAAATAATTATTTTGACGTGTAAAGCATTTATGATCAAGAAGATGAACAATAACTTTATTTCACATATGAAAATAAAGTCACTGTCGGATTTAGGCTTTTCAAGAAAAGTAATTAAAAATGGTGAGAATCAGGTATCCTGAGAGAATTTCAGTGCCGTGACTGCAATGTTAACTGGGGCATCGAGGGTCTGTGTGGATAGGGTTTTAAATCCTGCGTAAGGGGGCGTGTGTCCTACTCCAGAGAACGCTACCACACCATTCAAGTGAAAGACAAACCAATTACGTGTTGATAGTATTTGTATATGAACACACTTCAGGAATGGATACAAACAAGAAATGAATACTACAAATTACCACGACAGCAGGGCTGAAGGACCAGCATGTGAATGAGAATGATGTTGATGATACTGTGACTTCTACTTCGGTCGAAGATTACCTGGTTGCGCTGTACTCTACGGTGGTTTTCGCTGTATCTTCCGTCATCAAATGGAGCCTGAGAGATAAAGACATCTGTAGTGATGGTAAAAAAAAAGCAACAACAGCAACAACTGAGCAGCTCTCTCAGACACAAACGCGCGTCCCTGAAAAGAATAAAATTCGATGGGTGTTGTTTCAGCGCTTCTATGCGCCCACGACATTCAGATACAGGCAGGAGTAGGCTGAGACAGAACGATCCTTCAAGTAAATTTCTCTCACGAGAATGCAAGCCACGGCCTCCCGAAGCATACATCTGCAACATAACCCTCTGCTACACAGCAGTTCGTCTCTTTGTTAAAATTCAAGTGATAAAAAATTTATTTAGCTTTTTTTTGTCTTTTTACTAGTATGCGCTTACAAAACCGCTCCTTGGTTAACATTTCCAGCGAAATAATGGCATATCCTGTAAGTTGTAGTATTCTGTCTTCAGTTAGACATACCGCAGTGCAGAATAATCTATACATAGATACTCATATACGTCGTAAGACAGCACTCAGTTCCCTACTTTTCAACAAGTACCTGCATTATTTGACAGGTTCGTTATTGGTCTATCAGCTGCGCAGAGATAGTCAGCCACAGTCAAAACCCCAAACAAAGCTACCACGAAAGGAATACATATCTCTTGTCACTTTCTATGGCGAACGTCAATATCCTCCATCCTTACATGTCAATATCCTCCATCCCCACAGGAACATCAACATTGAACTATGGAAGATGACAGACAACGACCTGCACAGGAAAAGAATGAAGGAAAGATGACGGCTACATGCCAATGTGACCATATGCCGATGTGACCACATGTCGTCGCGACCCAGTGGCGATGTGACCCAAAGCGATGTGTCGTGGGTGACCACGTGTCGTTGTGATCTTGTCCTTTTGAACCCATGCCATTGTGACCATGATTTTCAACATTTTGCCAAAGAGTGGCAGGCCTGATAGTGCAATAGTCCTCATATCTCTCCTTTTTTTTTTTTTCGTGTGATGACTGTGTGGACGGCGGTACTTTTTTTTTTCTAGTGTTAATGGGTGTGGACATACAGGTCTGCTCTTTTTTTTTTTTTTTTTTATATCGTTTAAAGATATCCACACACAAGTACAACCTCTCTTCTCTCTCTCTCTCTCTCTCTCTCTCTCTCTCTCTCTCTCTCTCTCTCTCTCTCTCTCTCTCTCTCTCTCTCTCTCATATTTATGTACCATATTTAAAATCACAGAGCAGACCTTTGCACTCAGACCAATAAACCCTAGAAAAAAGGACCGCCGTCCACACAGTGCTAACTGGAAATCAGCAGGAAGGAGAGGTAGGAGAACTATTGCAGTATCAGCAGGAAGGAGAGGTAGGAGAACTATTGCAGTATCAGCATGAAGGAGAGGTAGGAGAACTACTGCAGTATCAGCAGGAGGGAGAGCTAGGAGAACTATTGCAGTATCAGCAGGAGGGAGAGGTAGGAGAACCTACTGCAGTATCAGAAGAGAGGGAGAGCTAGGAGAACTACTGCAGTATCAGCAGCAGGAGGGAGAGCTAGGAGAACTACTGCAGTATCAGCAGGAGGGAGAGCTAGGAGAACTACTGCAGTATCAGCAGGAAGGAGAGGTAGGAGAACTACTGCAGTATCAGCAGGAGGGGAGAGCTAGAGAACTACTGCAGTATCAGCAGGAGGGAGAGCTAGAGAAACTACTGCAGTATCAGCAGGAGGGAGAGCTAGGAGAACTACTGCAGTATCAGCAGGAGGGAGAGGTAGGAGAACTACTGCAGTATCAGCAGGAGGGAGAGGTAGGAGAACTACTGCAGTATCACGTCTACCACTCTTTGGTAAAAGACTGAAAAGCATGGTCACAAAGTAACTTGGTCACAACGACACGTGGTCACAACGACATTTG
>JADBJO010003387.1:177500-180000 GCA_016801955.1 Conus betulinus
GGGCCTGCCTCTCGATGAAACGATCTTCTCTGGGAGTAGTCTGCCTAGGCCGACCTGACCGTGGCCTCTCTTCAACGCTGTTGGTCGCCCGAAAACGCTGATTCAGTCTAACAATAACTGAATGATGCACACCCAAGTCGTCGCGCCACTTCAGCCTTTGCAATGCCATCTTGTATCCACGCAATCGCCCTGGTTTTGTCAAAGGTGCTAAGTTTTCTTCGTGGTGGTGGCATGGGTGAGAAAAGGGCTGACAGTAAACCAACCCCGCGCTTAAACAGCCAAAAGAAGGCGCATAAAACTCACTTGAGAGACTGCTCTTGCACGGGAAAAAAGAATTTTTCATTTTACACATCTTGTTGTCGCCAGCAAGCTTGATGCAAAACAGGCACAGTTAACGCAACTTTGCACTTTTTATCCCGCGCGCGGTAACGAGGTCACCAAGACCCCCTGTGCGCACTACCAGTTGACACAGGCTGGATTACACACTGCTGTGTGAGATTCCATCATTGGTTGCCGCATAACAAAAAAAAAACAATGTTTTTTGAAGGGATGAATCAACCCCCTGTGTGCAAAGGCCTGTGCTTAACTTTATGTGACTAGTAATACGTACGCACGCATACACACAGAGCACATGCGACCTGTGTGTAAGCTCAGAGAGAGAGAGAGAGAGAGAGAGAGAGAGAGAGAGAGAGAGAGAGAGAGAGCAATCTCAGGTCTACTGAGAAAAAAAAATGTTCCATGCTCGTCCAAAGAAATGTTTTCAGGTTTCTTCTTCATAAAGCGTAAAAGTTCTGGCAGGGCTGCAAGGACTGTAGTAAAAAATGGAATCCACACAAGCCAGCAAGCCGCCCCTCTCCGGCAGGAGACAGACAACGGCTCTCTCCCCCATAACAACTTGGGACAACAACGATGAGATCCGGGCAGCAGCTGTGTGAATGAGATACACGATCCTGACCCGTTGTGGTCAAGCCGCGATGTGTGGAACTCTTTCATGCCAAGGAGAAGTAAACAGAGAGATTGGATGGCAGAGATGTGTGTGGAAGCGGCTTACTTTGTGTTGCGGAGGGCCACAGCCACATCTTGGTGCAGAGGGGCAATGTTGTTCTAGGTGAGAGGGGTGTTGATCATGTAGAGAGTAGCAAACACGATAAATAAACTTCGGCTATCAGACCAGGGCAAAAGCAGCTCCTTATTCGTCACCTCCGTGCCATTAGGAGCTGTTAGGGAGGCGGGTGATATTGAGTGGAGTGGGTGGAGAGAGAGGACAAGCTGGAAAAGGTTATGGGAGGGAGGGGGTGGGGAGAATGGGAAGACGGGAAAGTAGGTATAAGAGTTCTGAAGAGAGGCGAAAGGTTTGCAAGCGATTTAGGACACTCGTTGTACTCTCTCTAAGCGGCGCTTGGATTCTCCTGGCATCCGAGTCCGGGAGAGTGTGGGTCGATGCAGGCATGCAGTGTTGAGTTCGTGTTCCTTCTTTCTTTTCTTACTTTTTCTTCTCTTTTTCTTTTCTTCCCTTTCTTTCTCTCATTCTTTCTATTTTCCTTTCTTCTTCCCTTTCTTTCTTTATCTCTTTCTGTCTTTTTTTTCCTTTCTTTTTCTTTTCTTCCCTTCCCTTTCTTTTCTTTCGTCCTTTCTTTCTTTTGTTTATTTCTCTTGCCTGCTGTCTGTCTTTCTGACTTCTTTCTTTCTTTCTCTCCCATCTTCCTTCTCCCAGTCAACATACTGTTTGTAAGCCACTCACTCAGCGCTCCTTTCTGCACCACCACACCCAGTTCGTGCCGCTGCTGCCCAGGGCCGCAGTCCACAAGGAACAACTGATTAGTAAGCTGTCACCAGACATCCAGGCAGAGGAGGTACGGCACTTCCCGCCGAACACTTCGGGGTGTTAGTGGTGCTTCTTCTGATTCAACGTGCTTCTGATTCAACGTGCTTCTGATTCAACGTACTTCTGATTCAACGTGCTTCTTATATTCGCGGGCGTACTTCTGATTCAACGTGCTTCTGATTCAGCGTACTTCTGATTCAGCGTACTTCTGATTCAACATACTTCTGATTCAACGTGCTTCTGATTCAGCGTAGTTCTGATTCAACGTACTTCTGATTCAACGTACTTCTGATTCCGCGTGCTTCTGATTCAACGTACTTCTGATTCAACGTGCTTCTGATTCAACGTACTTCTGCTTCAACGTGCTTCTAATTCAACGTACTTCTGATTCAACGTACCTCTGATTCAACGTACGCTGACTGATACTACCCTGCGAAGTCTGCCACTGGAGAAAATGATTGTTCAAATCTTGGAACCAGCGTGAGTGAGTGCTCCACTCTGAAGAACACCACAAAGTTCATCCAGTGAACCCCCCCCCCCACCCCCTTCCCCTTTTGACCATGATGATGACAATGGTACACGAACTGTCAGTGGACAGGAAATGAACACTTGAGATCACCATGACAGCAGGGCATGAGGGACAAGACTGAGGATCAGGATGACGTAGATGCTGCT
>JADBJO010003387.1:192500-217500 GCA_016801955.1 Conus betulinus
AACCAAACCAAACACCATGGACGATACAACAGTTGAGTCTGTACCCAGCACAGAGATGGCGTGATGTAAAGAGAATGTGTCCCTAACACAGCTATGTGCGCTTCTTGAGTGCAGCATATGGGGCGGTGACGTTCACACAGACGTTGGTGCTGTCGTCAGGAAGGTCATGTGGAGAGGTCCAGAAGGTCATGTGGAGAGCTGCAGAAGGTCATGTGGAGAGCTGCTGAGGTCATGTGGAGAGGTCCAGAAGGTCATGTGGAGAGCTGCAGAAGGTCATGTGGAGAGCTGCTGAAGGTCATGTGGAGAGCTCTAGAAGGTCATGTGGAGAGCTCTAGAAGGTCATGTGGAGAGCTCTAGAAGGTCATGTGGAGAGCTGCAGAAGGTCAAGTGGAGAGCTGCAGAAGGCCATGTGGAGAGCTCCAGAAGGTCAAGTGGAGAGCTGCAGAAGGTCAGATGAAGAGTTGCTGAAGGTGATGTGGAGAGCTGCAGAAGGTCATGTGGAGAGTCACAGGTCATGTGGATAGCTGTGGAAGGTCATGTGGAGAGCTTCAGAAGGTCATGTGGAGAACTGCAGAAGGCTATGTGGATAGCTGCAGAAGGCCATGTGAAAAGCTGCAGAAGGTCATGTGGAGAGCTGCAGAAGGCCATGTGGAGAGCTCCACTGCTGAATCCTTCACTGGAGGAGATCTCACTAAGGGAAGTCATTATTGCCTTTTTAGGGAGGGATGACAGAGAGAAAGAAACACACAGGGGTTAGGAGACAGGCTGAGAGAGAGAGAGAGAGAGAGAGAGAGAGAGAGAGAGAGAGAGAGAAAAGTGGGAGTAGAGAGGGGGGGGGGGGGGGGGACTTTGAGAGAGAGAGAGAGAGTCAGACAGATAGTCAAATAGACAGACGGACAGACAAACACACACACACACACACACACACACACACACACACAGAGCTCTCCTCCCCAGTATCTAGATGTCTAGTGAAGCGAACGGAGCAATCTCCTCAGCTCTTGCCTCCCTCTCAGGGTCCAACAGTTTTGATGTACTCTTCCAATCCCATCAGACGCTTCGCTGCCAGACTCAATCTTCTCTGAGGACCTGTGTCTGTTTAGGTGGTACTATAACTCTCTTCTTTTTTGCCGGTAACTTCCAACCTTTCTTGCATTTGCACAGCAAATTCACTTTTTGTGTGCGTATGTACATTATCATGTGATGTGTGTGACGAGATGGATATGAGTGGTAGGTGGGTCCTCTAGGGGAGGACTTGGGATAATTTCTCTATGAGAATTATCTTACATTTCACCTACACCCCCTCTCTTACTAGTGGTGGAAGGAGCAACTTTCCGGTACTAGTCATCAAAGAAATTTTTATTTGTTCCGGGTATTCAGTAAAATACGGAAGAATGGCTCTGAGATAATTTCCTTAGGCCTGTACTATTAATTACAAGTACTTATAGCTCTGAGATACAGAATTGAAGAGAGAAGTTCAAACATTCAACATTCGATTGAACAAACAGGGAACTGACACAAGTTAAGTGCACTTTCACACATCACCTTTTATTACTTATACATAGATAAGAAATGGCGTGACACTCCCATAGGCTGTGTTTCATTCTCATTGGACTACCACAATGATGGGGGTCCTTCCTCACTCCTACTTTACTCTCTTGCACTCTGTGCAGCAAGCTTAAGTTGGCATACAGGGGTTCTGTCTAAGTTACACTGAATGTATATATGATTAGTATACATCCACCCCGCTTGCGAATACCCAGTATTGTAGCCAGGATGGTACTCATAGACAGGTTCTCACTGTTTCATCATAAAGTGAGGGTAAGGGTCTGATGGGTTTGAGTCCAGGTGGTAAGCAAACTTAGCTTTGCTTCGGAGAAGACAGTTGTTCTCTCCTGTGGCTGGTGACTGCCCCACTGGTGTAGATTTGTTGTCTGGTGTCGCCCTGGTTTCTGGCGAAGTCCCAGCTCCTGGTTCAGTCGCAATGTGTAGCGTGACCAGGATCCCAGTTCTGCGATAAAGAGAACTTGATCTGTAGATGAGAATCTGGTGGCTGGCTTGTCGAGTGCACACATTTACCCTTTTCCTCTTTCTTTCAGAGAGGGTGTGAGACTCAGCCAGCAAAGTGTTCTCTAAGGTAGAGTTTCTGTTATAACTATTAACCTCCACTTTTGTTTAATGGCTAAGTTAAGCTCACAAAAGGGTAGGAGACAGTAATACAATGTTACAGTTTTAGTTATACAACTCTTTCCTTGGTTCATATGAATTAAATCACACTGACTTGGGCTATGCTTAGTCCCAGTACACATGTGGTGTAGACTTAAAGTCATACCTACAAATGATTCCAATAATCACCAATATTTATAAATCAGAGTAGCAGTTTTTACCTAGCACAGGCATACTGTTTTCCTGATCAAATTAATCATTGAATTATATTATCTTAACAGACAGGGTTGCATACTGACAAAAGTCAGGGGGAACACAAAGAGCCCTGGTCAGATTGTTAACAAAGAATCAAAACCACTGGGAGAGAGCTTCTGCCATATGATGGCGAGCAAACTACTACACAAAAAATAATCATTCATCAGTTTGATAAATGTTGCCAAGCATTTGTACAAAGTTACAATGCTAACACACACAGCATACATAAAATCAATACATATATTCAAAAATGTAAAACAGAGTTCCAACTCACTTTTCCTGGAATGAACAGGGAATGACTTGAGATCAAGGAGTTACCAAAGTTTTCTAGGCCTCTGTCCCTTTTGTCTGCCACTGCTCTGTCTACAGGCAGTCCTGAGGGGTCAGTGAAGCTGAGCCGGTGTGTGCCTAGTTTATGAATCTCTCACTTGTCGAATCTCATTGAGACGACCTGTCATTTACAGATCAGGGGTGAGAGGGGGAGGGATTTAGTCTAGTCACCAATCGCCTTGGAAATTGTTTGATCCTAATCGGCACAGGATATATTTTATGCATCCGTATAGCTGGCAGTATAGCTGGCCGTTGAGCCCCAGGTAATTTATGCGTCCGCATAGGTGTTCGCGAGCACGTACAGGTGCCTGCAGGACGGGGATGGTAGGGATGAAAGGGAGGGGGGGGGGGGGGGTGGAGGTGGTGGTGGTGGAGAGCGCGGCACATGCCTTTGTGTCGGCACATGCCTTTGTGTCGCGGTTAGAGAGAGGGGGGGGGGGGGGGGGGGGGTGTGAGACGGCTATTGTTAGAACGCACTCCCACGCTGCGGTGTATCGTACAGCATGGGGAGGGAGGGTTGAGAGGGGGGGGACGGGAGGTAGGCGGCTAAGACGAAAGGCGGCACGTATTTACCGTGACGCAATTTTTTTCCTGTGTCACTGATCGTGTCAGTCGGGCCTTTCGCACTGTCCCAAGCAAGAAAGGGGGGGGGGGGGGGGGGGGGGGGGGGGGGGGGGGGGGGGGTTGAGAGGGGAGAGTGGGCATAGATTTGAAATCTATTTTTTGGTTTGGTGGTTTTAGTGGGACTGATGGGATGGTGTTGTCAAGCGTCACGTCACAATGTGCTCAGTGTGGTTTGCATGTTCTTTAGCAACCTTTGTGTTTGCAGAGTGCAATAAACCAACCTTGTGCTGCTGCTGCTGCTGCTGCTGATGATGATAATGATGATGATGAAGAAGAAGAAGAAGAAGAAGAAGAAGAAGAAGAAGAAGTTGATGATGATGATGATGATGATGAGGAACGACGAGGATGATGAAGATGATGATGAAAATACAAAGATATATGATAATCATTACTATTTTCTTGATTATTTCGGATCAAAGACGAATACACGACAAAGGTGACAAGTGAGGATCTTTTTCTATCATCATTTTAGTGGCATTTATCGTGTTACATATCAGATATGGTAAAAGGTTAACATCAGAACAAAAATGCCAGTTCCACCAGCATTTCTCAAGGGGGAACTTCAACGATGAGTGACCAAAGGTCAGAATCAGATAGGTCTCATGTTTGGGGATCATGACATTCAATTTGTTTCAATGTGTCAGACATGGGATTGAACTAAAAGGGGCTGTTATAAAAAAAAAAGGTCATGTATGTCAACTCTATATCATGCTTGACAGACATCAATACAGAGGTCTCTGAAAGCAAAATATGAAAAAAAAAAACAAACAAACCAACAAACAAAACGACTCCCATCTCCCCACCTGTTTCACCCCCCCCCCCCCTCCCCTCCAGATGTCCGTCCTCCTGTCTTTCCTCTGCTTCCCGATGTTGCTTTAGACTGTTTTCAAAGTTGACCTCGAAAGAAAACTAACACTATACCATCAGTATATCTCATTTCATTGAGCTCAAAGACGTGTTTCTTGAGAAACATGACACCGAAATAGCAAATAAACGAACGAACGAACAAACGGACAGGTTACCAACCACCACCACCACCACCACCACCACCAAAACCACGGACAAACTAGTGTAATTTAAGTACAGTGGAATTAAGTCTAGTAAATAAATAGATAATATTGTTTAGAGCCCAGGTGACCGCCAAGGGCCATGTCAGGGTTGTCACCGCGCGTTTAAACCAACTCACAAGTCATTTCACACACACACACACACACACACACACACACACACACGCACACACACACACACACACACACGCACACACACACACACATACACACACACACACACAGCCCTTAAAATACACCATCTGAACACACGCCGGAACCTTCTTTAAAAAACTGTTCTTCCGTAAAATCTAAGGTCAGATGAAAACATATTTATCTCTTTCAGAAATTCAAAGATCACCTCAGGTGGAATGAAGACTAGCCACCGTAGCTCATGGTCAGACTCGGGAATTCGCAGCAGGAAGGCAGTACGTTTTACATACCATTACAGCGCGAATGTCATTGGCATCCGCGGGTTCCTTTACCAGTTTCATCGGAACACTGGGACCAAGTGGTGTGCTGCAGTTTCCACAGAGCAGACCAGCCTCACATACACATGGTCACACGCCAGCACAGACACAAACTCTCTCTCTCTCTCTCTCTCTCTCTCTCTCTCTCTCTCTCAAATAGACAAAAACACACATGGGCATACATACATGTGTACACGCGCGTGTGGACACACACACACACACACACACACACACACATATATATATATATATATATATATATATATATATATCTCAAGAATACTACTAAAAACGCCTAATAAAATTCTTAAAGTGCTCAACCCCTTGGGGAGCAACATCTGTTAAAAATAGTGTGGTAAAAGGAAGTTTTAAAATCAACAGATCTGTTTCGAGCGCTGGCTCTCCTCAGGATGGTTTTGGGTCGCCTACTGCCGGTGTTATATGGCCTAATGTCACTGTTTGCACGTGCGGATTGGCTGCACGTGTTGTTCGGTTTTTTAGGTTGTTTACAGTTCAGGGTGCGTTTGCTGACAACGATTTCCATTTGTGCCTGCAGTTGTTTGCTATTTCTACTTTAGTATTTAGGGTTGCTAAGTATGGTTTGCATAGTATAACCATTTTTCTGTTGACATAGGTTGCATCTTTTTGAAATGTTATTGTATGGTGATGCCCTTTTTATGATTTTCCAGGATATGTTATAGTTTATTTTTTTGTCTTAAAGTCTCCAAATATATTTGCTCAGTTGTGTTGGTTTTTGTATTTTTCTTTGTTGAATGACTGTTTATGGTTTGCATATCTGGTTTTGAAGTGATTTTCGGTGGTGATCCCTATGTATGTTTCTTTTTCATTTTCTGATGTCACAGTGGCTTGGTATACAATGTTATTATAGAGGCATTTGTTGTTTAAGGGACACTGTTCTTTTGTAGTGCAATTGCAGGATTTCCTTTCTTCACCCTTCTTTGCTGTGTTGCTTTTCATTTTGTTGGATGAATCAATTATATTTTAAGGTTAGGCATGCATGAATATGATAGTTTGATGGTGTTCTTGTTGAATATTTTGGACAATTTGAGTTCTTTTGGGAAGGATGCTGTCAAAATGTTTAAAAATTCTTCCCATGTTTGTTTTTACTCGTCCATCATATGGAGGGTTGTACCATGTGATTTTCCTTTTCCTGCTTTTTTGTTTTTGTTCATGTTGTTATCTGGGTTGTATTGTAGTTTGTAGCTGTAACCACTTTTTTGCAATGCCTCTGGTATTCTGCTGCTGCGTTGTTGAATACTCTTTCATTATGTGACAGATTAGATAATCTCTTGTTTATGCCATTGGGTATTGTTTTTAGTATAGATGGTAGGTGGTTGCTATTGATGTTACATAAATGGGGGTGTGTCATTAGGTTTCTTGTATGGTTTATATATGTAGTTGTTGAGGTCAAGTGTTATGTCTAAGTAGTTCACTACCTTTGCTTCGATGGTGATTTTTAAGTTATGGCTTTGGAAAATTTTGCATAGTTCTTTTTTCTTGTTTTCGATGGTTCTTGGATTGTTGTTTAGCGCGGCAAGGCCGTCGTCTCTATATAGTCCAACTTGCTTTCTGAGTTGTTTTTTGGGATGTTGGATAGCATGAACAGTCCGACCAGTTTGCATGTTTCGGCACCGTCATACGATCCCATGGTCACATCAAATGTTGAGTTTTTATTCGTTTTCTTGATCCATGTTTCATTTCTGCTGTAAAGTTTTCTTGGTGTGAAGAATGATTTCCATTTCTGACCCTGTTATGTCTGTGTGTTCATTAGCAATTTTCATATATATATATATATATATATATATATATATATATATATATATATATATATATACATACGTACAAATACACACAATTGACATAGACAAACCTACATGACAGAGAGATAGACGGACACACGCACACACATGCACAAACGGACACAAGCACACACATACACAAACACACACATAATCACAGAGAGAGAGAGAGAGAGAGAGAGAGAGAGAGAGAGAGAGAGAGAGAGAGAGAGAGAGAGAGAGACAGAGAGAGCAATCTCATCCCCCACTGGGGAAGTGCTTGTAATTTAACAGAAAAAAAAAAGTTTACAGATTTCTTCACTGGAAAATAGAAAGTTTGGGGGCAGAGTTGCCGAGACTGTGGAATAATGGATTCCCGCACAATTCCGGTCCCTGCGGTCAGAAAATGATCACTCTCCATCACGACTACGGAAAACGATTAGGTCTTTCTGCCGATTTCTGAATCGGGTACACTACCTTAACCCGTTGTGGTCAAGCTGCGAAATTTGACATTTTTTTCAGTCGGCTATCCCAAGAGGGAGCCTATGGAGAGAGAAGCTGCCAGGGTTGTAGCAAAAACTTTTTTATGTAGCAGAATATAGCAGAGTCAGACGCCACGTCTTGATGCCCGGGGCTGGCTTTGTGTGCTGGATCAAAGAGGAGTCGAAAAGATAATGCTGAGATCAGAAAAAAAAAAAGAAGCATTCTCCTAAAAAATACAGAGTAATCCAGTTCCTCTCTCTCGTCACCTCAAGGCCATTAAAGGGGTTTGTTAGATACAAGAGAGGCAGGGAAGATGGGGGAGGGGGGGGGGGGGGGGGGGGGGGGGGGTAGGTGTAGTAGGAGGTGAAAGATAAATGGAGAAGGTTGATTCGTTTCCATGCAAATTTGGAAACTCATTATACTTCAGCCCTTCGCAGCTTGCACTCCTCTGACATTTAATTCAACAAGGATTTCTGTTTGATACAGGCATGCAATTTGGAATTCATTGCTTTTTTCTTATCTTTCTTTCGTTCTCTCCACATCTCTTTTGTTCTTTCTGTGTCAGTATTGCATTATTCTCACTATGCTCATTCAGGGTGGCCTTTTACACACCAACGCGGTGTCGGCCCTGATAAAGCCCTTTGCGGTCGGCTGGGCTATAAGCAACATTACTTTACCTTACCGTACTCTTACACATTGACGTCTTGTTTCCCTGCTGCGGTTCCAGAACTACAGACCATAAGAAGCGAATGGGCCTTCACAAGGCAACCACCAGAGGAGACACTGCCCTGCTGTTGAATTCCTTGGGTAGTGTTGCACGGTGCAGTTCGGATCCGGCGTATGCAGAACACTATCTACTATTTCCACAAATCACGTTGATAATCACTCAACCGCGGATCCAGCGTGAGTGGATGCTCTGCGACAGAAACCACCACATACCACTTCAGCCATCCAGCAACCGTCCCCATAGAGTCCACAAGACTGGCAGAAGCTCATCACAGCATGGATGTGGAAAGGAACGAAAAGCTGAGGTCAGCACTAAAGCCAGGCATGCAGGACCCTACAGTGAGGAAGATGAGGGTGATGGAGACGATGCAATGTAGTCCCATTCTGGTCCGAAACCACCTGGCATCGGTCGTGCCCTAGACTCCCATTCATGCTGCATTCTGGCATCAACCAGGCCCAAGAGGCACACCAGCGGCGTTGTTCTGGACGCTGGAGCAACCTTCTTTGAGACACATTCATTAAGTGGATTAGATTAAAGCGAAGGATTCTAGTCTTCCCACTAGACTCCATAGCACACTCAGGAGCCCGCTAGGGCTGAACAATATGATGAGAATCAAACGCAAGACCTCCCACTCCACAAATCCGTGACATCAACACACTGTATCACGGTGATTCGTATACTTTGTTTTGATTCTTAGTTCCGTTGAAAACAAAAATACATATACGTTAACAAAATTTTGATTGAGACCTTCTTGCCTCTTTCCCCAAAATTTCATATACAGTGAACTTCGGATAAATCGACATGCCAGGGAAATTTTTTCAGCGTCGATTTATCCGGAGTTCAACTTATCAGAAGTCGACATTTCCCGCGAGTACGTCGACTTATCCGGCGACTTCTGATAAATCGATTGTTCCCGTGATTATGTCGAATTATCCAGCAACTTCTGAGAATAAAGAAAGAAAGAAAGTTAAGCATACACCAAAATTAAAACAAACAAGCAAGCAAACAACTGAAATTTTTGACTTCCTGTCTTGTTTATTTTTTCCTGATTCAATAAATCCGACAATAATTAGAGTTTGATAAAATAACGCTGTGTGTGTGTTTGTGTGTGTATGTGAGTGTGTGTGTGTGTGTGTGTGTGTGTGTGTGTGTGTGTGTGTGTGTGTGTATGTGTGTGTGTGTGTGTGTGTGTGTGTGTGTGTGTGTGTGTGTGGTGTGTGTGTGTGTGTGTGTGTGTGTGCAGTGTGCATGCGTGCGTAGGAGCATGCGTACACATGTGCTTGTGTGTGTTTATGTGGGTGTGTGTTTGTGTGTGAGTCTGTTGTCACAAGACATGGATCGATTTTGATGCCATTAAATCGAAAGAGTAGAGTATCAACCGATGGAAGAACTTAACATGACTTTCAAGGAATGATTTCAGCGAACCCATATATGGTTAAAAAAACAAAACAAAAAAGACGAAAAAAAAAAAAAAGAAAATTCATTAAAAAAAAAAAAAAAAAAAAAAAAACTTCTACTACAGGAGACCCTTTTTAACACTTTCTCCCCAAAGAATACAACCTCTCTACCGCAATACCTTAGCCTACTGGATCTTGTCCCAAAGCAGTGGCCTTAACAACTTGTTCTCAAACTGAATTAGTATCAAAAAAGTTATTTGGGATGTAAACAAAAATATGTTGTGCAGAAGAAGACCGAACAGAGAATATAAAAACGAGAACTGAGTATATTGTCATACAATTGTAATGCTGTAAATAAAGATGTGTATATTGCTTTCGACATTTCTTTTGTCACCAAAATCTACAGGGATAACCAATCAGAACACTGAAAGTTAAAGAAAAAAAATTACGATACCCTAGTAGAACATAGGCAAATAAACTCTCTATGCCTCTTGCTTATTTGCACTTTAACTTTACTACTTCGACATTTTTCAAAAAGCTAAATTTCCCACGTAAACACATACAGATTGGTATACACTTATTTAAACGCATTACTAGAATTGAAACAATGTTACAAAGTTTAGTAAACTATGTTCTAACGTCAAGCATCTAGTTTAGATGGTGGTTGACATTTGGGATTCAGCACACTCGAACCACTCTCTCAAAATTCGCGCAAATATTTCTCAGACAGATTTTTTTCATTGCGAGCACTCTGAGAAAGTGAATCAAGTCTGCTGTCCTTCAGTGGAAACAGCGGTTGATGGGTCAACCACCGTCCACATGTAGAGTATACGATCACAGGGGTCTGGAGGAGGGTGGCTGCAGCCATAATTTCAACATCTGTTCCCAAAGACTTGGGCTGTAATGGGGAACCACCCTCGTCCGGGTATTCTGCCAAGTCGCACCCTAGATAGCCTGAGAACGGGGCCGGATTCTCTATCATGAAATGTATGATAGCTGCACGTACTTGTTCATGCTTTTCTTGAGTGCCAGTGACCTCTAAGCTCAATGCCCTATAAAGACAGTTTCCGTCTCCTATGATCCTATCAACATGCAAGCGGGATCTAGACTTGTATACGGTCTTTCTTGCAAAGTAGTGCAACTCATTTGAAGATTTAGTCTGCGGCATTGTAATATCCGCCATTCCTGGCTGGTAGGTACAAATGCCTCTTTTGCAGGAGGATGGAAAGCTGTGACACAAATGTCTCCTTATCAGAGGTCTCACACTCTCGTTCATGGCCTATCTCTCCAGCCAATTCCTTCACAGGGTTTCTTCCATTGCATGTACCCACCTTATCCCTTCCCAATTTCTGTCCCTTCTTTTGTTCTGTGCCTTCCCTCCATAATCTCCTCTTTATCCTCTACTGTCTCTTCCGACCAACAACTTTTCCCCTCCGGCCGATCACTCTCTTCACCCTTTTCCTCTGATTCCTTATCGCTCTCCACTGACCGTCCACGCCTCTCCTGTGACTGTCTACCCCTCTCCTCTGACACTCCACCCCTCTCCTCTGACATCCCACCCCTCTCCTCTGACACTCCACGCCTCTCCTCTGACTGTCCACCGCTCTCCTCTGACACTCCACTCTTCACCTCTGACACTCCACTCTTCTCCTCTGACACTCCACTCTTCTCCTCTGACTGTCCACCCCTCTCCTCTGACACTCCACGTCTCTCCTCTGACACTCCACTCTTCTCCTCTGACACTCCACCCCTCTCCTCTGACACTCCACTCTTCTCCTCTGACACTCCACCCTTCTCCTCTGACACTCCACCCTTCTCCTCTGACTGTCCACCCCTCTCCTCTGACACTCCACTCTTCTCCTCTGACACTCCACCCTCTCCTCTGACTGTCCACCCCTCTCCTCTGACACTCCACTCTTCTCCTCTGACACTCCACGCCTCTCCTCTGACACTCCACTCTTCTCCTCTGACACTCCACGCCTCTCCTCTGACCGTGGACTTCCATCCCTTTCCTTCCTCTCCTCCCGTGTCAATCCTCCAGTCTCCCCACTACCACGTTCGCTATGCTCTCCCTCCTCCATGCTACTCTTGCCGTGCTGTCTCTGATTTCGATTTTTAAACATATCAGGTATTGTTCTTTGGACTTTGACCAAAGCGAAGTATTTGTACATCCTTTCTGTGAAAGTATCCAACGGGCGTAAAAGAAAGTCGACATCACTGGATTGAAGACAAAACATTCTCAGTGTGTTCAAAGACTCAAGTGCCTGCAACTTTGTTATGCGTTGTCCAGTCTCCTCATCATGTGGTTCATCGTCATTGTCAGAGTCAACATGAGACATTTCTGGTGGCTGAGAGTCTGAAGAAAAAAGCATGCTGACTAATAAGTGCTGACGGCTGGGCTGTGGGAAGTAGTATGCACGTCATTATCAGCGTGGAAGTAGTCATCTGGAGTGACATTCCATTCCCTGTAAAGTCTTTCCAGAAGTGGGTCTAGCTTTGTGGGGTCAGCCTCACCCTTGGAAGAGTCATCATGAGAACGGCTGTTCTCTTCACGGTTTCTGCTGTCTTCTTGGGAACTGTGGTCACTGTCACGGATCTTTTCTCTGACGAATCCTGCTTTTCGAAAACAATTTGCGATTGTATTTGCAGACACATTCTCCCATGCCTTCTTTAGCATTGTCAAAGCATTAAGGATGTTGATGATTTTCATTTCAACTCCTGCGTCAAAATGGCCGATCAGGTTCTTCACGTACGAGGTCCTGTAGTGAATTTTTATGTTGAGGATCACACCTTGGTCAACAGGTTGCACCTTGGAAGTTGCGTTTGGTGGCAAAAATAAAACTTCGGTCGCCACCAGCTTCAAGGGTCTGCATTTGTGCGCCGTGCAACTGTCCATCACGAGCAGCACATGTCTCTTCTGGGAGTGCATCTTTCTGTCAAACTCAATGAGCCATTCTGTGAACAGCTCACTGGTCATCCATGCTCTCGGGCTCACTGCATAACGAACGGGCAATGACCGCAAGCCTGCAAAACATCTCGGATTTGGGTATTTGCCAATGGCAAAGATGGGTTCTTTCTCTGTTCCGTTCATGTTCGTGCAAACCAGAAATGTTATCCGCTCTTTGATTTTTTCCCACCCTGGCAGGTATCTCCTTTAAACGCTAATGTTTTTCCAGGTAGAAGTCGATAAAACAACCCACTTTCGTCGACGTTGAATACATCTGCATCTCTGTATCTGCTGAGTGTTGGTTGTAGTACATCTGCTAACCATGAGTTGGTTGTGTTTAGTTTCGTCAACATCCTTTCTTTCGCCACACACAGTCTTTACGACTAGCATATGTCTTTTTTTTGAAGCGGGTTAACCAGCCATCTGAGCATTGCCACTCCTCTAGACCAGCATTCCGAGCAAACTCCTCAGCCTTTCGCTTCAAGTGAAGTCCACTCAGGGGAATGTTGGCTGCTCGAGCAGCTGTGAACCACTGTAGCAGCGCCCAGTCAATGTCCTGAAATCAAATTAATACAAGTGCTGTCTATCAAGGCCATGACACACCCCCCGCCCGAATATAATCAATCAGTCCACAATTGTAGGAGTTATTAGACTGTAAAAAATGCGGACAAACAAAAACGAACGACTCATTGGCAATACTCTTGGGTGAGTAATAACTGGATGAAACCTATAGACTGATTGCTCTAGACATACAGTACCTATATTCAAAATTTGAACTCCATCAACCCAGAAATGTAGGAGTTATTAGACTTTTAAATTTGTTGGGTATATAATGTATCTCGTCGGCAATTCTCTTGGGGGCGTCCGTCTGAAACCCTATATAATACGGACGATAAAACAACCCACTTTCGTCGACGTTGAATACATCTGCATCTCTGTATCTGCTGAGTGTTGGTTGTAGTACATCTGCTAACCATGAGTTGGTTGTAGTTTCGTCAACATCCTTTCTTTCTTTCGCCACACACAGTCTTTACAACTAGCATATGTCTTTTTTTGAAGCGGGTTAACCAGCCATCTGAGCATTGCCACTCCTCTAGACCAGCATTTCCGAGCAAACTCCTCAGCCTTTCGCTTCAAGTGAAGTCCACTCAGGGGAATGTTGGCTGCTCGAGCAGCTGTGAACCACTGTAGCAGCGCCCAGTCAATGTCCTGAAATCAAATTAATACAAGTGCTGTCTATCAAGGCCATGACACCCCCCGCCCGAATATAATCAATCAGTCCACAATTGTAGGAGTTATTAGACTGTAAAAAATGCGGACAAACAAACGAACGACTCATTGGCAATACTCTTGGGTGAGTAATAACTGGATGAAACCTATAGACTGATTGCTCTAGACATACAGTACCTATATTCAAAATTTGAACTCCATCAACCCAGGAAATGTAGGAGTTATTAGACTTTTAAATTTGTTGGGTATATAATGTATCTCGTCGGCAATTCTCTTGGGGGCGTCCGTCTGAAACCCTATATAATACGGACTGATTGCCCCAGATACACAGTACCTAAATCCAAATTTGAACTCAATCGGCCCACAAATATAGGAGTTATCAGACTTTGAAAATGCGGAAAAACCAACAATTGCCACAGACAGAGCGAAACCGGTGCACAACCACCCCCACCCCCCCCCCCCACCCCATAAGGTCGGGAGGGGGGGGCGGGGGGGGGGGGGGGTAAAAACCATACAGATATACGTCTCTCTCTCTCTCTCTCTCTCTCTCTTGATGTGGCATTTGCACTTAACAACAATACAACAGTGTGTTAAAGCGAGGATCCCCACCACCCCACCACTCCCCAATTAAGTCTATACAAAATCTCTCTCTCTCTCTCTCTCTCTCTCTCTCTCGCTCTCTCTCTTATTAGGCATATGAACACCCCCTCCCTCCATCTCACTTCCGCACCACCACCACCACCACCCACCACCCAGAACAGTACCCACTCTATTTAGATCACTCTGGTTGTATTGCATCATGGTTTCTTCTTCCTTGAACTCGGACCCATCCAAAATAAATCGGTCGGGGTCCGGGATTCCGACAGCTCAATATTCCGACACTTCGATGTTCTGACGTTAAAAAAATCCGACGCTGATAAATTCTGTCGGAATGTCCGCTTTACCTCTGGTATTTTCAACAACCGTAAATTCCCCATCTTTACAGCAGCCCTCTCGAAACAGTAACAGCAAAGAACAGAAGAACAGATAACTGTCATGTAAGCTACGAGGTCCGTGCAGTTGGCAGAAGTGTCTGAACATTCTTAGAAACGGTACTTTCGGTTCTACTTTCGGTTTTGTGACTTGGCGGCCCCGTGACATGGTGGCCCTGTGACTTGGCGGCCCTGTGACTTGGCGACCTGCTTCCGTAAGCTACGAAGTCCGTGCAGTTGGCAGAAAATGTCTGAACATTCTTAGAAACGGTGCTTTCGGTTCTTCTTTCGGTTTTGCTTCTGGCATTACTGTGTAAGCGTACACCCGGGTCGCTGCAATCCGTATCGATATATTGTATCGTGGCATGCTCGTATCGATGTTTGACTACAGATCGATAATATCGCCTAGCCCTAGTGTCGGAACATCGAAACGTCGGAAGACTGACTTGTCGGAACTATGGAACGTCGGAACCGCGCTACGTCGGAATATTGGAATTTGGAATCCTTTGTCAAAATCGTAGGACATCGGAACATTGGAACGTCAGAATGGCGGGCCCAGCCCAATAAATCTAGGCCTGCCTTGGCACAAAGTATCGTCGATGCCCTCCCCCTTCCCGTTCTCTATTAAAATTTCATAGGACTCTGAGAAAGATGCAAATAAAACTTGTATCATGTTGAATAGATCTAAATCTATAGACATTTTAGACTGCAAATGAAGAAAAACAAATCCTACCCCATGTACTGCTTCTCGCGTCCTTGTTTGTTTTGATGGATCAGTGGAAGATCTGAACTGTTCCTTGTACTTTTCCTTGTTTTTCATGATGGTAGATAGCGTGTTGTGTGAATTCCAATTCTTCTGCTATTACTTTCTTTGTCTTGAAAGGGCTGCTTTCAACTTCGTTAATGAGTTCAATCTTTCTCTTTAGCGAAAGCGTCTGCTTTTTCTTGGACGCCATTTTCGATTTCTGGCAGACGTCAGGGGAGAAAGTGTACTACGTCATCACTCCAACAATAACCCCTATTACTATTTCCGCACCCTTAGGCTATAAGTGACTCGTTTTCAGCATCTCTTGCTTCACTTACCACGTTTTAGATGTCGACTTATCCGGAGGTTTCAGGAAAAGTACGTCGATTTACGCGATGTGTCGAGTTAAGCGACGTCGATTTATAAGTCGAAAATTAAGTCACATAAAGAAGGCTTTTCGCCGGGAAAATGAAAAAGCGTCGACTTATCCGAATGTCGATTTATCCGATGTCGACTTATATCAAAAATATACAGTACAATGATATTGTGTTACTTCAATTAAAAAAGAATAAAACAAGCAGGATATCTAATTACAGCTTTGTACACACACACACACACACACACACACACACACACACACACACACACACACACACACACACACACACACACACACACACACACACACACACACGCGTCCCTTTTCATATCACCGCGTTTCACAGCTTCCCATAAGTACTTTTTTGTCGGAGAGATTCAACACTGACATGCTACCTAATCTAAAACAAGTCATCCCTAGCCGTAGCTAGCACCACAAAAACCATACTGACCATCGCTCACTTAAGTCTAAGGCGACCCTCCTCAGCATCGACTGGTCAGATACCATCAACAGCAGCAACGAGCTCTGGAAGAGAACAGATCCATGACCTGCAGAGGAGGAAACAAACAGAAGAGGACGGGGCTGGAACGTTGTGCACGCCATCTGGCGGCATCACAAGACAGTCCCGCGGCAGGAAACCCCCAAGGAAGAGTGTGACAGGCTGCCCAAAGAACACCAAACCACCTGGCGCCTGGACCTCCGCACGGAGTTCAGAAAGACGGCAATATCTGGGGCCAGCTTGACCTGTGTCCATCTGCTCTATCTATCTATCTATCAATCAATCAATCAATCAGTCAATCAATCAATCAATCGATCGATCGATCTATCGATCAATCAATCAATCAATCAATCTACCTACCTACCTTTCTATCTTTCCGTCCATCCATTCATCTTCCCATCCTCTCTCTCTCTCTCTCTCTCTCTCTCTCTCTCTCTCTCTCTCTCTCTCTCTCTCTCTCTCTCTGTCCATCTACTTACCGTCCATTCTTTTACAAGCTCCACGTGCTTGCTGCTCAAGAGGCCTCGGGTGTATCGCGCACAGGAAAATTAATGACCCGAAAAGTCTGGTGGGCAGGGTAACCAACATGCTGGAAAACCCTACACTGCGCAAGACTAGCAACACGGGTCTGGAATAACTACCCAGGAGAGTGCCTTGCTTGGTGATGCTGTTGATTATTCCTTGCTTGCTTGCTTGTTTCTTCCTATCCTCCTCCTCCTCCTCCTACTACTACTACTACTCTTCTACTTCTTCTTCTTCAGAATAAAAAGCATAGTCGAAATTTGAGGAAAGCAGAAAAAAGCAATGCAGTTAGAAAAGAATTAAACTTCAGATGCGTCATACGTCCGACCCAGATTCTCATCTCCACCCCCCCACTCCCCCCCCCCCCCCCCCCCCCCCCCCCCCCCTCTTTCTCGAACACATGTAGATGCTGACAAAGAAAAGCGAAAGTCGTGCCTAACAACGCTGAAAGGAATGCGGAAACGCATGCTGAATGAAGGAAGGAAGGAAATGAGGAAAAAAAAGGGAGCAAGGGAAGGAAGAAGGAAGGATGGGAGGTAGAGAGAAAGAAAGAAAGATAGGAAGAAGAAGAAGAAGAAAGAAGAGAGAAGAAGAAGAAGAAGAAGAAGAAAGGAGGAGGAGAAGAAGAAGAAGAAGAAGAAGCAAGTTAACTCATCCTATCACAAAACATGTCACAGCAAGAGATGACGCCACTAGTAATGAATCTCTTACCAAACACAGAAAAGTCCTCTTGTACTGCGCGATCGCAAGCACTGAGAATATAACCGTTATACATGAACAACACTGATGTACACATTCCATCTACTTAGTGCCTCAGGCAGTTAGATGTTACGAAACATGGGAAGAGGGAGGGGACGGGGGGTGGGGTGGGGGTGGGGGGAATCAATAGGGGCTGGGCTCTCCAGTGGAGAGGACACCCATTCCCACCAGTCTGCTGCTGTCACAAGCACCTGAGGTGTTATCTGATTAACCCCTACCCCCCCCCCCCCCCCTTTCACACTTTGGTTCTGGCTCTGTGTCTCTGGTGTCTGTGTGTCTGTGTCTCTCTCTCTCTCTCTCTCTCTCTCTCTCTCTCTCTCTCTCTCTCCTCTCTCTCTCTCTCTCTCTCTCTTTCCTTGTTTCTGGTATTCTCCTGATTTCTTTTCCATCTTACAGCTGTCTGTCTGTCTATCTGTCCCTCTCTCTCTCTCTCTCTCTCTCTCTCTCTCTCTCTCTCTCTCTCTCTCTCTGTATCTCTGTCACCCCTTGTCTCTGTGTCCCTCCACAGTTATTTCTTTGTCTGTCTTTCTCTTCTTGTTTCTGTGTTATTTTCCTGATCTTTCTCGCTTCCGTTTCACCCCTGTCTGTTTGCCTGTCTCTCTGTCTCTCTGTCCCTCTCTCTCTCTCTCTCTCTCTCTCTCTCTCTCTCTCTCTCTCTCTCTCTCTCTCTTGTCTTTCTCTTTTGAGTTTTATTAGCTTTTTCTGTTTCTATAAATCTTTCTCCACCCCCCCCCCTCTCCCCTCTTCCTCTCTCTTTAAAACCGCAACAAACCATTTGTAGCCCTATTTCTCTCTGTCTCAGTCTGTCTGTCTGTCCATACGTCTGTCTGACTGTCCATCCGTCAGTCCGTCCGTCCGTCTGTCTGTCTGCTTGTCTGTCTCCCCCACCCCCGCCCTCTCTGTTTCTGTGCTGATCCCTCTTTGCGTTTTTTGCCCATCCACTGCCTTTTCAAATCTTACTTTCGTTTCTGTCATTACCTTTGTTTTTCTCTTTCTGTCTTCTTCTCTCTGTCTTCTTCATTTTCTGCGAATCTTTCCGTCTGTCATCTTCTGTCTCTATGGGAATCTGTCTACTATTCTGTCTGCCGGTCTGTCTGCCTGTCTGTTTCGTCTCTCTGTCTGTCTGTCTGTGTCTCTCTCCCTCCTCCCTCCACCTCTCTCTCTGTCTCCCTCCACTCCCCCTCTGTCTCTCCATGGGGATTCTTTCGGGATCACACACACCGATCCCTCTGCCACTCACACCAGTCAGAATGGCATTCCGAAGCTGGGTGTCCATACTAACTCCTTTTCTCCTCCCCCCAGAAAGGAACAGAACGCATAGTATTACCCGCCCCCCCCCCCCCCTCCGCCTCCTCCAAACCGCCCCCTACCCACCCCCACCCCAAGTCTGTTGTCACCCCTCCCACTCATCCGCCCCTTTTCTCTTGCTCTTCCACCACACACATAAGCCGCATTGCCAACACACACGGTACTATAACCCCCCCCCCACACACACACACACCTCCTCTCCTGCCTCCATTCAACTCTTTGGCATTCCCCAGACTTAACGTCAAGTCCACGTCTGCTATCCCCCTGTCGACCAGCCTGTCCGCCCCTAAACACACTGTGTGGGCTGACCGCCTCCTGTGCGGCACCATAGAACTGTAACATCACCACTTTTTAAAATTTGTGTCTGAATTTCAAGCTTATGTAGCGCCTATCCCTGGCCAGAGACCAAGCTCTAAGCGTTTTACAATCCGCATTCTCGTTTACACAACGGGGCTGCCTTCTTGGGTAGAGAGCTGACTGAAGAGCTGCCTGCTGGCGCTTCATTTCCTGTGTTCTTCGGTCAAGATTGTTCATTCAGTTTAACAACTCTTTCATTCTTTCGATTTGTCACGCAGAGAGCCAACGTACCAACCAGCCAAACTGGCCTTCTCTTCCGAACGTTGGTGATGGGATTTGACGTGTGTGCAAGTTGTTACGCGTGCGTTCACACACGGAACCTCGGTTTATAGTCTCATTCGGACTGTTTGGAAAAATGGAGTCACCTCATCACCACCTCATATATATATATATATATATATATATATATATATATATATATATATATGTGTGTGTGTGTGTGTGAATTGTTGCCCTGTGCTGGTGCTGATGATTCTGTGGTGACAGAAACATTTGTACAAGGCTTCTGTGGCGTAAGACTTTTTTCCCATTGTAGTCACAGATCTCTCTCTCTCTCTCTCTCTCTCTCTCTCACGGAAAAACGTGGAATATTTTCATCACCTATTCTAAGCATGCATCAAATAAAATTGACGTCATCGTAATTGAAAAACGATGCTTTCGCCACGCTTGTAGCAACGATAGCTAGGCGTTGCGACTGTTTCAACCATCCTTCACATCACAGAGGGAATGAATGTCATCTTTTGTGTCAAAACCTCAAAGAAAACGTATGAGACAAAATGTCCAGTAACATTACATCACGCGTTAATACCCACCACATCCAGTTGAAAAGGGACTGGGGTGCATGTCTATGTTTCCTCAGCTCTATGTTCCCTCAGCTCTATGTTCCCTCAAGTCAAGTTACATGCTATGTCATGTCATGTCATAATGCCATGTCATATCATGCCATGTGCCATGACATATGCCATGCCATATTACATGACGTAAATATCTCTTGACTTGAGGGAACATAGAGCTGAGGGAACATAGAGCTAATTCTCCTAACGAACCGCTCTATGTTCCCTCAGCTCTATGTTCTCTCAATTCAAGTTACATGATGACCAGAGGTCAACTAATGGTCAGAGTGACCAGTGGTCAAGCAATGGTCAGTGTGACAGTGCTCAAGCAATGGTCAGAATGATCATTGGTCACCATTGGTTGACCACAGGTCATTCTGACCATTGCTTGACCACTGGTCACTCCGACCATTGCTTGACCAATGATCATTCTACACTGGTCACTTTGACATGACATGACATGTTACTTGACTTGAGGGAACATAGAGCTGAGGGAACATAGAGTGACCCCCTCAGAAAGATCTAACTGCGCATGTCACATTAGTTCGTAGGCCCACTTGTTTATCTAGACAATGGTATCTAATTGGGAATAATATGAATGGCGTATGAAGAAACTCTTAAAAGACTTCGCGCTTAAGTCCTTGATAACACATTTCACAAGGTGTTGACCATCAGGTGTATTTGAAAGTATTCCTCAGTCACTGAAGAAATGCACAGAGAGAGAGAGAGAGAGAGAGAGAGAGAGAGAGAGAGAGAGAGAGAGAGAGAGAGAGACAGAGAGAGAGAGAGAGACAGAGACAGAGACAGAGACAGAGAGACAGACAGACAGACAGAGACGACAGACAGAAAGAGAGACAAGACGGAGTGAGAGAGAGAGAGAGAGAGAGAGAGAGAGAGAGAGAGAGAGAGAGAGAGAGACAGACAGACAGAGACAGATACAGAGAGGAGAGAGACAGACAGAGAGAGAGAGAGACAGACAGACAGAGAGAGATACAGAGACGGAGAGAGAGAGAGAGAGAGAGAGAGAGAGAGAGAGAGAGAGAGAGAGAGAGAGAGAGAGAGAGAGAGCAGAGAGAGACAGACAGACAGACAAGACAGAGAGAGAGAGACAGACAGACAGAGAAGAGAGAAGAGAGATAGAGAGAGAGAGAGAGAGGAGAGAGAGAGAGAGAGAGAGAGAGAGAGAGAGAGAGAGGTTTATCCCATTGTCAGTTTGATGTATCATCATAATCATCCTCTCGGCTGTTTGCTTCTCTGTCCCCCAAACAGTCCCCCCCCCCCCCCCCACCCCCTCCCACCCCCCCATCACCTCTTAAATTAATATAATGCCCACCCACCACCCTTCTATTCCCTCTCTCCCCTTCAGCTTGCCCATCAATACCGTGGCTGGCATTCACACCACACTTCTCCACGGTAGGGAGGCTGATGACCGATTTATAAGGAGGACATGGGAGGGGGGGGGGGGGAGGATAGGGGGGGAAACACCGAAGGTGCTGGGGAGGACCCAGAGAAGCACTGTCTCCACCTGCCTTTAGAGCAGTCCTGTACCACCCTTGGAGGCCTGCGCTGTGTTGACGATGGGTACGGCACGCACGCGCAGGACACTCCATTAAGATATCAAGGGACATAACTGCTCCTGAACAGAGGTAAATCAGACTACAGGATGCAACTAATAACAGCCTTAAAGTAGTATCCCCCCATGGGTGTACCAGCCCGTATTTCATGGCTGCAGAGCCCACCGGCGAAAAACACCACCCTCCAGCTGCCGAGCACACCCCACAGACCCAACCACCCCTGCCCACGGACAGATGAAGACAGTGCCACTCCAGACACAGCCAAGCTTTCGCCATACGGTCTTATGTGCCCTCAAGAGAGAATCCAAAGTTGTAGTCTTTCCCACTGTCAACAGGACTTTCCCTGTGGTCAGTGGGTCTTTCCTCACCGTCACTGGACCTTTCTTGTATTTGTAACTTTTTTTTGTTGCTTTCTTTTCTGTTGTTTATGGTATCATGTCATAGAAGGTATGTTTTGAGTTGAGTGAATTAAAGCTGTTTTTTTTTCATGACTTGTGGGTTATTTTCAAACGTAGTGACAGCCCTGACAAGGCCCTTTGCGGTCGGCTGGGCTATAAGCAACATTACCACTGCCATTACCATCGCCACACGATCCATACATAGTTGCATACATTAATATCAAACACACAAACCGCCACAGAGATGGACACTGATACGTGTTGTAATGGAAACACGATATTGCCTGAACTGGTGGCCTAGGTAACTATTCAATTTCTCCATTTCTGTAGTGTTGAAAATTGTGATCTGTTCTGTGAAATAGGTCAGGATTCGCTAATGTCCACGTCTGGACGTTCAAAAATTACTGGTTTCACTCAGTGGTCAATACTACCTTCGATCTGACAGACAATGGCAGCTGGATGTATGCGCTCTGTTTTCACCCAGACCTACAATTAGAGACATCACCAGATCCATACAGCCCTTCCCCATCTGAAAAACAACAACAACAACAACAAAAACATCAACAACGTGATAAGCGCGGTCTGGTCGTTTAAGGGGCATACAATGAGGCAATAGTGATGTGTTCTTCGCGACGACTAATCGGATAGAATACTAAGGGTCATGTACTTCAGTCCGCCTGTCCTCTCTAAGTCTGTCTGTTTGTCTGTCTGTCTGCCTGCCTGTCTGTCTCAATGTGTGTGTGTGTGTGTGTGTGTGTGTGTGTGTGTGTGTGTGTGTGTGTGTGTGTGTGTGTGTGTGTGTGTGTGTGCATGTGTGTGTACGTGCGTAGGTGCGCGCGCGCGCGCGCGCGCGTGTGTGTGTGCATATATGTCTGTCTCACAGTCTGTCTGCTTGTCTGTCTGTCTACCTCTCTCCCAATGTACATTTTTCTTCTGTCCGTTTCTACTTGTTGATTTGTCAGTCTCGAATCCCATCTTCCTCATTGGCCCTCCCACCATAAGAATCAGTACAAAGTACTTACTGTATGTGAAAGTACAAAGCACTCACTATATGTGAAAGTACAAAGTACTAACTGTATGTGAAAGTACAAAGTACTTACTGTGTGTGAAAGCAAAAAGTACTTACTGTATGTGAAAGTACAAAGTACTTACTGTATGTGAAAGTACAATATACTTACTGCATGTGAAAGTACAAAGTACTTACTGTATGTGACACTGACTCCTACTGTGTTGTGTTTTGCGACTGACAAGATGAACTATTGTGTGCAACAATGATGTATTGTTGTATGCAACAACACTTAACTGCACTACACTGTAATCAAGGGAAATGGTGATATGCTGCACTACATCAGCTGCACAGCACTGTGCAGTCATGCTCCTCCCTCCTCCCAAACTGCACGTCTACCTCTGAATTGAGCACTGTACTTCATCTGGACCTGAGGGTGGTGGGTGAATGGTGGTGGCAGGGTGAATGGTGGCAGGGTGAATGGTGGCGGGTGGTGGTGGTGGCAGGTGAATGGTGGCAGGGGTGAATGGTGGCAGGGTGAATGGTGGCAAGGGTGGCAGGGTGAATGGTGGCAGGGTGAATGGTGGCAGGTGGTGGTGGCAGGGTGAATGGTGGCAGGGTGAATGGTGGCAAGGTGATGGTAGGGTGAATGGTGGCAGGGTGATGGTGGCGGGGTGAATGGTGGCAGGGTGAATGGTGGCAGGGTGAATGGTGGCAGGGTGAATGGTGGGGGGTAAATGGTGGTGGCAGGGTGAATGGTGGCAGGGTGAATGGTGGTGGCAGGGTGAATGGTGGCAGGGTGAATGGTGGTATCAGGGTGAATGGTGGCAGGGTGAATGGTGGCAGGGTGAATGATGGCCAGGTGAATGGTGGCAGCGTGAATGAGGGCCGGTGAATGGTGTCAGGGTGAATGTGGCCAGGTGAATGGTGGCAGGGTGAATGATGGCCAGGTGAATGGTGGCAGGGTGAATGATGGCCGGTGAATGGTGTCAGGGTGAATGATGGCCAGGTGAATGGTGTCAGGGTGAATGATGCCAGGTGAATGGTGGCAGGGGCAGGGTGGTGATGTGCCGGTGAATGGTGGCAGGGTGAATGGTGGCAGGGTGAATGATGGCGGGGGTGAATGGTGGCAGGGTGAATGGTGAATGGTGGCAGCGTGAAGGGTGAATGGTGGCGGGGTGAATGGTGGCAGGGTGAATGGTGGCAGGGTGAATGGTGGGGTGGCAGGGTGAATGGTGGCAGGGTGATGGTGTCAGGGTGAATGGTGGCAGGGTGAATGGTGGCAGGGTGAATGGTGGCAGGGTGAATGGTGGCAGGGTGAATGGTGGCAGGGTGAATGGTGGCAGGGTGAATGGTGGCAGGGTGAATGGGTGGCAGGGTGAATGGTGGCAGGGTGAATGGTGGCAGGGGGTGAATGAATGGTGGCAGGGTGAAATGGTGGCAGGGTGAATGGTGGCAGGGTGAATGGTGGCAGGATGGGTGGCAGGGTGAATGGTGGTGGCAATGGTAAATGATGGTGCAGGGTGAATGGTGGCAGGGTGAATGGTGGCAGGATGAATGGTGGCAGGGTGAATGGTGGCAGGGTGAATGGTGGCAGGGTAAATGGTGACAGGGTGAATGGTGGCAGGGTAAATGGTGTTGGCAGGGTGAAATGGTGGACAGGTGAATGGTGGCAGGGTGAATGGTGGCAGGGTAAATGGTGACAGGGTGAATGGTGGCAGGGTGAATGGTGGCAGGGTAAATGGTGGCAGGGTGAAGGGTGGCAGGGTGAATGGTGTGCAGGGTGAATGGTGGCAGGGTGAATGGTGGCAAGGTGAATGGTGGACAGGGTGAATGGTGCAGAGTGAATGGTGGCAGGGTGAAATGGTGGCAGGGTGAATGGTGACAGGGTGAATGGTGGCAGGGTGAATGGTGGCAGGGTGGGTGGCAGGGTGGTGGCAGGGTGAATGGTGACAGGGTGTGAATGGTGGCAGGGTGAATGGTGGCAGGGACAGGGTGAATGGTGGCGGGGTGATGGTAGCAGGGTGAATGGTGGCAGGGTGAATAGTGGTGCAGGGTGAATGGTGGCGGGGTGAATGGTGGCAGGGTGAATGGTGGCGGGGTGAAGGGGATGGTGGGGAAATGGTGGCAGGGTGAATGGCGTCACCTTCTCTCTACAGATGCTACAAAAACTCT
>JADBJO010003387.1:225000-227500 GCA_016801955.1 Conus betulinus
AAGCGTCTCTCTCTCTCTCTCTCTCTCTCTCTCTCTCTCTCTCTCTCTCTCTCCCTCTGTCTCTCTCTCTCTCTCTCCCTCTCTCCCTCCCTCTCTCTCTCTCTTTCTCTCCCTCTCTCTCTCCCTCTCTCTCTCCCCTCTCTCTCTTTGTAAGAGCACTCTCAATCCTCACCCCACCCCACCCCCGTCCCTTGGCATGGAGGCCAGTAGGCTGTTGTCAATAAAACTGTCAATTGTCAATTCTCTCTCTGTCTCTGTCTGTCTGTCTGTCTGTTTGTCTGTCGGTCGGTCTCTCTCTCTCTCTCTCTCTCCCTCTCTCTCTCTCCCTTTTCCTCGCACTCCCAAACCTCTCTCTCTCTCTCTCTCTCTCTCTCTCTCTCTCTCTCTCTCTCTCTCATTTTTCTTTTATTGTAACCTCCTTTTGCAGGCTTGCTTCTACATGCACTGCCCTGTCCTGGTTTGCATTGTTGACCCTACATCCAGTGAGGACTGCTGTGTGCATGCTGCTGTATGGTGATGATGATTTTGCAGACCATGACGTTAATGAAAAAAAAAAAAAAAAAAAAAAAAACAACCAAACAAAAACCATTGTCCCGCAGTTCCTTGTTTCTCGTTTTTTCCTTGTCTTATTCGAAGTTTAGATCCAGCTCTCGCTTGAACCCGACATCAACTATTGCCACTAAAAAACGCAATGATATTATTATACTATCATTATGATGAATATTTATATAGCGCCTATCCTCGGCTAGAGACCAAGCTCTAAACGCTTTACAATCCACACTCGTTTACACAACGGGCTCTCCTACCTGGATAGTGCCGACTGAAGAGCTGCCAGCTGGCGCTTCATTCAGTCATCCAGTCCATATCATTCAATATCGTTTACTCAGTGTCCTTACCTTCTTCATTTTTTCCATTTCTCACACAGGGTGCATGCTATGTGTAACGTGTCTTCCATACCAACGGCCAAACTGGCCTTCTCTTCCGAAAGTTGGTGATGGGATTTGACGTGTGTGCAAGATGTTATGCGCGAGTTCACACACGGAACCTCGGTTTATAGTCTCATCCCAGCTCGTTGAGACCGAGTCTTAAAATCGACGCGGGAAGACACCTGTGACCAGCTGTCTGAAAAGGACACAGCGCAGGTCTGCCCGTAGCCATGACACTTTCATGCCTTTGCTTCTTTTTCCTCTCGTGGCCAAGGTAAATCACCCTCACAAGTCCCCAGGGAAGGTGGGCTTTGAGTTGAGTGATGTCCCCTTTTCTAGGTTCTCTGGTTCAAAGTGATCCTGGTTTGATGGCCCTGTTAGTAGATGCAGGCAGTCGATGCCAGATACAGATAATGACTGCTGTCATGGAGATGGCGGGGAGAGCATGCCGGGAAGAGAACTGTCTTCAAAGGGTGGCCATGGACACACAGCAGCAAGGAACAGGCGTTCTTCAAAAGGAAAACTTGTAAGGGGGGTAGGGGGGAAGGGGTGGGGGATGATCTTACTGTCTATTGCGGGTCTGATCACACGTGAGTCTATTCAGAAGGGGAGAGAAAGACGGTTTCCCTGTCTGCTTGTTGCTCTCTCTGTCTGTCTCTCTCTCATTCTCTCTTAGGGAGGAAAGACTTGATTAAGAGAGAGAGAGAGAGAGAGAGAGAGAGAGAGAGAGAGAGAGAGAGAGAGAGAGAGAGAGCCAAACCTCAGAAGGGATTGGAGAAATCAGGAGGCAGAGGAAGGGTAGATAGGGGGGGGGGGGGGGGGGGTGCGCTGCGTGATACAGCTCCTTTTTGTTTGCATTCCTCATCTTCTTCAATGTAAAGAAGACAAACGGTTAAACCAAAAGCGTTCAACGAGAAAGAACTAAAGGTACATCACAAGCGAATGTGAAATGTGTTGACCAAAACACAGGAATTCTGTTCTTAGGTTTCGTGTCATAGAACAGCACCAAAGCAGCACCATTATAACGAACTTACCCCTCTACCTCTTAGCTGTAAAAACCAACATTTGTCTGGTATGTGTGGAAGATGATCTGAAATGCCGACGGAAAGAAAATGGTTTTTCATTATATATTTACACACACACACACACACACACACACACACACACACACACACACACACACACACACACATATATATATATATATATATATATATTGAATTTTTAATAAAGCTTGCTCTTATGTCTTAGATTGTAGAAATAGGGGGGTGATAAGCCTTCATATCTGCAGTGGTAGATAATTCTGCCTAACTGACAGTACGTGCTTGAGTGGGTGAGTGGGGAATAATAAATGCTTCTCAAAATGAACCTTCAGCTAGCTTATAGTCTCAATGCTATAAGCTTGCTGAAGGTTCATAATTTGTTAATAATTCAATATTTCTTGCAGTCATTGCAATACCAGGCTGCTCTGTAAGTTGCTGGAATGGTGCTCTGTACGTATCCTTGATATTTATTAGTTTATTGTGTGTGTGTGTGTATTATATATATATATATACACACATTTTTCTTTTCAA
>JADBJO010003387.1:230000-242500 GCA_016801955.1 Conus betulinus
TCTGACCTTCTTTTTTTTTGTACAGATAGATACAAACCATGACAAGCACCGTGACTTTGAAATCAATCTTTTACTGACCCAGGCCTCATCTTTCTATAAACAGTGGCAGCGTTTTTCCCCTAAGGTGTGCGCGATGTATCACACCACTCGGCGCACAGTCTGTCTCCTGCTTGATTGCATTTGTGCAAGCACTCGGGAGAAGAACGTTCAGGACCAGAGCTGCCGACTCGATGGTGAAACAGCGTATTGAGCCTGCACGCGGGCAGCAAGCGCAGGACACATCTGAGGAGGGATGTCCTTCAAATGGCGCCATGGATGAAGAGGAGGCAAGAAAACCAGTCCTTCGGACGAAATTTGGTAGAATGGTATAGTATGTATGTAAGCATGCTTGCATGTCTTTATGTATGTATGTGTGTGTATGTGTGTGTATGTATGTATGTATGTATGTATGTATGTATGTATGTATGTATGTATGTATGTATTGTACGCATGCATGTATGTATGTATGTATGTATGTATGTATGTATGTATGTATGGTACGCATGCATGCATGTATGTCTTTAATTATGTATATGTATGTATGTATGCATGAAGCATGTATGTATGTATGCATGCATGTATGCCTTTAATTACGTATGTATGTATGTATATATGCGTGCATGTATGCCTTTAATTATGTATGTTTGTATGCATGTATCTCTGTATGTACGCATGCAGGCATGTATTTCAATGTTTATGTATGGATGCATGAATGGATGGATGGATGTAAGTATATATGTATGTATAATTTATGCATGTATGGATGAGTGAATAGATGGATGGAAAGATGTAAGTATATATGTATGTATACAACCGACATTGATTTAGTAGTTTAGTACGTATGTATGTGTGTATGCACGCATGCATGTGTTTATTTAAATGTGAATGGATGGATGGATGTCTGGATGTCTGTAAGTCTACCAACCTACCTACTTATCTATCTATGTATCTTTAAATTATTATGTCTGTCTATCTATCTCTCTGTCTCTCTCTCTCTCTCTATATCTATCTATCACACACACACACACACACACACACACACACACACACACACACACACACACACACACACACACCTTCTGGTTCGGTGGCGTGTTATTTCTTTCTTTCTTCTTTTCCTTTCTTTTTTCATTTCATTTCTTTCTCTCTCTCTCTCTCTCTCTCTCTCTCTCTCTCTCTCTCTCTCTCTCTCTCTCTCTCCTTTTTTTTTTCAAAACTCCTTTTCCTTACTGATAACTCGCTGGGAGATGTTGTTGTGTTCTGAAGTTTTTCATAAGGGTCTACTCCGTCGCGACTGTTCGAAAGTGTGCGCACAGTAGAGTGGTGTTTCCCACCGTGCAAGATAAACTCTTGTAAAACTTACCCGACTGAGCTTATTTAATGAATCTCTTCCACCTTCCAGCACGGCAACCCTTGGGGAAGAGGGTCCTTCAAACAGAAGTGTCTGCTTCTTAAGGTGTACCCAGTAACACGCCCATTAAGGAAGTTCCCAGCGACCCCCCCCCCCCCCCCCCCCCCCCCCCCCCCCAAAGTTCCAAAGTTGGTAGAGATACCACTGACTGGCTTTCTTGTTGCCTTTCCAGACAGACCATATCAATACTGAATAAGAACATGCATGTATGTATGTATGTATGTATGTATGTATGTATGTATGTATGTGTGTGTGTGTGTATGTGTGTATGTGTGTGTGTATGTATGTATGTATGTATGTATGTATGTATGTATGTATGTATTATGTGTGTGTGTGTGTGTGTGTGTGTATGTATGTATGTATGTATGTATGTATGTATGTATGTGTGTGTATGTATGTATGTATGTATGTATGTATGTATCTATGTATGTATGTATGCACGCATGCATGTATGTATGTATGCATGTATGTATGTATGTATGTATGTATGTATGTATGTGTGTGTATTGTATGTATGTATGTATGTATGTATGTATGTATGTATGTATGTGTTTTATGTGTGTATGCATGTATGTATGTTTGGATGTATGCATGGATGCATGAAAGCATTATGCAAGTACGTATGTGTGTATGTATGTATGTATGGATGAATGTATGTATGCATGTGTGTATGTATACGTATGTACGTACGTACATATGTAGTATGCATGTATGTATGTATGTATGTATGTATGCATGCATGCGGCAAAGATTAGAAATTGAGAGGGGAAAAAAAATTGAAGATGAAATAAATGGGAAATGTATATATAAATAATAAAACCCCTTCACTAGCTGCATGAAAAACTATCGCAATCCCTCCCGAAGACAGATCTATATGTGTCGCCTGCTCCGAGGCCTTTCGTCCGCTGGATCGGACTCATCAGGGAGACACGGCTGATTGTGTCTGTGCTCTTGGCGTCAGATAGAGACACACCACAGTCCATAATTCTGTGGTGTTCCGACCGCCAAGGGTTCGAAAAAGAATGCAACAGCACCCCCCCAAAGCAGCCAGCGAAAGGTAGTAGAATTAAACAAAACGAAAGTTTGGAGAGGAAAAAAAGTTGTTGAAAACTAAAAACATTACGCAAACAGTATAAAATGTAAGGGACAATCTTTGAGCCTATGCTTGAGGATCCATTTAAGGATGCAAGGGAGATCAAAAGATACGGCTCGTAAGAGATGCAATCACCCACTGATTGACCAAACAGTATAATGCTGAACATTAAGTAGGGGGGGGAAAACAAGTGCAGGTTAACAATTCTTCCATCATTATAGTAATGATTTGGCAAAGATTAGAAATTGAGAGGGAAAAAAAATTGAAGATGAAATAAATGGGAAAATGTATATCATAACATTTGGCAAACAGTATAAAATGTAAGGGACAATCTTAGAGCCTATGCTTGAGGATCCATTTAAGGATGCAAGGGAGATCAAAAGATACGGAACACAGTCTGAGTGGTCAGCGCTGCTGTTCAATAACCCAAGCATTGTCAGCGGCTAAGAATTGTGCAGAACAACCTTTCCTTGGATCTCGTAAGAGATGCAATCACCCACTATATATATATATGTCAACATTTCATTTACATGCATGAAGTCCATATTGTACACAGTGCGTCACTTTATCGCCTTTAAACTCCTTATACCTCCAGTGAAAAAAAAAGAGAGAAAAGTATACCCATACGAGACTGGACCCAAGTGTCTCCCTCTTCCTAGATAGACGTGCTATCCACTTTGGCCACTTTTGGTGGTGACGTTCTTCCGCTAGAGGAAAAGCTGACGCACGCACGCACGCACGCACACACACACACACACACACACACACACACACACACACACACACACACACACACACGAGGGTAATTTGGGGCACAGAACTCTGCAGTCCCTGCCTTCTTTTGTTCCAAGACGGGGACGGGGCCCTCTGGGCACTCGCCTCATCAGGAAGGCGGTAAAATCAGTATTGCAGACAGAGAGAGGGCGGTGATGGGCTTGCAGCCAGAGAGAGAGAGAGAGAGAGAGAGAGAGAGAGAGAGAGAGAGAGAGAGAGAGAGAGAGAGAGAGAGAGAGAGAGAGAGATGTGGTCTTCTAAAGGGAGAAAGGGGCCCAGAGATACAGGAATATTACCTCTGGAGGAAATTCATCAGCGGGTCTGATCTCCCCTGAGTGCTGAAGTGGAATCAATGAGCCAGCTGCATGTGAAAGATAGGCACCCGATTGACCTATTCATGGATCTATTGATCTCCCAGTTCCACAGTTCATTTGTTAGTTTATTTAACCCTACAACTGTGAACATTTTGACTGTTTACTTAGATTTGCTTTCTTCGGATAATGCTACGTGATCGTATTTATCAACCCCCCCCCCAAATTTTTTTTTTCTTTCTTGGAGGCTGTGCCTAGCTTTGGCGGACAGGACTTGAGTTATTACAGAACATGACGAAAAATGTCTGCTCTCCTCTCTCTCTCCTCTCTCTCTCTCTCTCTCTCTCTCTCTCTCTCTCTCTCTCTCTCTCTCTCTCTCTCTCTCTCTCTGGTAAACTGTCTCTCTCTGTCTTGTAATCTGCTGGAGATGGTGGGGTAAACTGTAACAGATCGAGAGGGGGAGAGAGAGAGAGAGAGAGAGAGAGAGAGAGAGAGAGAGAGAGAGAGAGAGAGAGAGAGAGAGAGTCTACATTCTCGAATAAGATTCTCCTCCCTCCCGCTACAGATGCTTTTTTTTTTTATTAATTCTACAAAGATCATACAACGATCAAGAGAAACTAAGTTCAAAACCCTGCTGGCGTTATTGTATGTTTGTTTGTTTGAGTTCCCATAAAGTGACGTGGTACGGCGTTTACATCACTTGTCAACTGGAACTGTCAGCTGAAACGGTACCTGGATGCAGCGCTTCGTTGTAGGATGGTTTTTGTTTCCCACCCAGACTATTGCAATTAACAATCAACTGACCCTGTTGAAGCCCCCCCCCCCCCCCCCCCCCCTTACCCCCCCCCCCCCCTTCCCATGGGAAGACAACCATGTATGACCTCTGCCAAAGTCTTTGACCCAAAGTTTGTAAACATTGATCCGAATTCCCTGACCGACTTGTAGACGTGCCAGTAGTACCTTTCAGACTGGCTGACACCACAATGTCTTTTGACAGACAGCGTGGAGTACTCTGCTACCATCTAGTTTCGGACCACAATGGATTTTGGTGACACTCTATTTAGTTTTCTTTTCAGCGTACGCAGGCTGGTACTCCTGCAGACACTCCCTGTATAGACAGGCAAGGACTAATCCTATCTACCCAGCAAAGGAGAGTGGATTTTTTTGTATGTATGACCGTTTTTTTTTTTTTTTTTTTTAAATCCTGCCATTAAGGAAACCATGCTGCAACTTCGGGGCATGCTATGTGTAACGTGTCATCCATACCAACGGCCAAACTGGCCTTCTCTTCCGAAAGTTGGTGATGGGATTTTGACGTGTGTGCAAGATGTTATGCGTGCGTTCACACACGAACCTCGGTTTATAGTCTAATTCGAAGGACTGTATGGTAAATAGAGTCAGAACCATGCTAACTCCGAGGGAAAAATCCCTCTGTACCAAAACGCCCCGGCGGAGATTCGAACCCGCATCCCCAGGATCACCAAGATTTCGCATCCGGCGCTTTACCACTGAACTATTTTCGGTTCAATGACCCTGAACCCTTTCCCCACCTTCCCCTCCCCCCCATCCGTCCTTCTCCTGATGTCTTTTCATGCTTTTTTCACAGTCAACCTCAGATCTTCTTGTTTCATGTTCTAACTGATTTTCCGTATGCACAAAGAAAAAGAATCAATAGTTTTTGAGAGTCGATTTTTTTTTTTTTTCGTCATATGCATTAATGCGCACTGGTTTTTTATTTCCCTTCAATTCTCACCTTCCACATGCATGCTAATGTTGTCTTTTTGACTTTGGAAGTATTCAAAACGCATATTGATCTGTAATTAGCTTTTTATTTTCTCAACGCTTAACGTAGTTTTTTTTTTTTACATAGCGTGTCATCTCTCATTTTCTTCTTCTGTTTTGTTTCGTGGTTATTTCCCTCAAATCACGCACGTTTTCTGTCTCAGATTCCGTTCCATGCGCTCAATAGCAGAGCGATTGCTATCATGGCACACATTGCAGGATTCTCAATCCTCGCGGGGCAACACTGTTGAAAGACTTGTGGGAAGAAGCTGCGAAGGTTAATGGAAAAGGCGGGAGAGCAGAAAGGGAGGGGGGTGTAAGGGGGGGGGGGGGGGGGTTGTAAGCCAGAGAAGAGGGAAAGAGGTCAGGAACGGGTGAGGGAGATGGGATGTTTGGTGTGGTGGTAGTGGGGTGGGGGGGGTGGGGGGTGGGTAAGCTCAAAAGCAAGATGAGGTGATGAGGGGAAGAGAGGGGTGAGGGTGAGCATGGGAGGAGACAGGGATGTGAAATGCAGATCCCTTATTGCCTTCTTGTTCACTCACGTGAGTCACATTGTGATCAGCGGAAATCGGAATGTCTTCCTTACCATTTGTCTCTGTGTCCCTGGTTCTCTCGCTCTTTCTGTCTCTCTGGCTCCCTGTCTGTTTATCTGTCTGTCTGTCTCTCCCCCCTCGTTCCCCCCCCGTCTCTCGCTTTCCTCTTGTGCTTTTCCATGATTTTGTCTGTTTTTTTCATTTTGTTTGTGTATCTTTGTCTTTGTGCCCACAAGAAAACAAACAAACAAACAACAAATAAAACACAAAACGAACAAACAAAAACACCAACTGTAAAACACATCCTCTATTGTCTTCTAGTCTCGAGTTAAAGATGAGGAAAGTTAGTGTAATATCTCGCAGCTGTGAAAACAAAACCAAGTATTAATTTTTCTCTGTACGTTTATGCTTAGTAGTCATTCGGAGTTTTCACGTCTGTCATTAACAATTCGACCCCATACACATGCATGTTTAAATGTCTCCCGCGTCCCCAGAGCCAGCCCCTCGACCTCTACCATCCCCTTTTCTTTTCTGATCACATATATTCCAGCTCATATGTACACAACGACCACTTAGGTAACTGTACCGTAATACGTGTTTAGGAAAATGTATGGAATGGTAATCCAATCGGATGGTAACTGATTTAACTGGTGATTGATAAACGAGATTGTTTTATTTCAACTCCTAATTCATTGTGCATGAATCAACACACCACATGCACATACACACAATCTCCCACAACATCTGTACACTGTCTATTACGCATGGTTACAGTCGTGCCATATCTTCAGTAGACAAATAGACAGCTAAACACACTGAAAGGCCCTCCATTATAATTGTTTCGACAGATACAAATAACGTACATACCAAACAAAAAACAAAACAAAAAAAAAAAAACAAAAAAAAAAAAACAAAAAAACGAACGAACACAAACAGCAAACAAACACTCATGATGTGTACCGATATTACTGATTACTTACACCCCCGTCTATTCTATGTTTCAGAAGCTACAGATAGACCACAGGAAAGCAGTTACATTTGTGACCTACCACCACAAAACGAGTCGCTTGTCATAGTTAAGCGTTTCTAAGATATACAAACTTTCTAAAACTGTCTTTTCTGCTCTTTTCAAAGGTGAAAACCATTTTTAAATCGGGCGTTTTAGTTTTCAAGATACAGTGTTTTGAAGATGGTAACCCTCTGAGAAGCGGTCTTGAGAAAATGAACAAAATAGATGCACACATTCAGCATAAAATGAACATATCAGGTGCTGTAAATGTCCATTTTAATCCAGAAAGCAGTCAAATGTAAACAATTAATTTAGTGCATTTTGTGCAGGAAAACTTATAGTATCAGCTAGGGTCCAAATCTCAACATGGACTCCTGAGACCCCCATTGTCTGTTTTGGCTGCTAACTGAAAACCCGGAGAGATGACAAACGACTCATTCCGTGGTGGAAGGTCACAATTGGAGACGACAAAGGACAAGTGTCTGCTTCACCCACCCGTCTCTCTATCTCTGTCTATGTCTTGTCTCTGTTGTTTATCACTTTCTGTCTGCCTGTCTCTCTCTGTCTCTGTCTGTCTATCTCCATCTCTCTGTCTGTCTGTCTGTCTGTCTGTCCGTTTGTCTCTTTTTTCTATACTCACCAGTCATAACAGTGTAGGAAATCCTCTTGCAGGCCAGGAGACAGAGGCAGATAATCCTACACAATGCAGTCTCTCTGAGCCTGGATGCACACTTTGGTGGAAAATAACGAGGGAGAGAGAGAGAGAGAGAGAGAGAGAGAGAGAGAGAGAGAGAGAGAGAGAGAGAGAGAGAGAGAGAGAGAGAGAGAGCAGTTTACCGAATAAGAAATTCCCCAAAGTTAGTTAAACGTACATGCTAATTTCCATTCTACAAAGCTCATGCGATGATCAAGAGAAATCACATTCGAAACACATGAACAGAAATCGTTGATGTGTAAAAAAAAAAAAAAAAGATGGGACCACAGACAACTTTTATTGTAACGTTGAATCTGCAGACCAAAGCTGGAAAATTCTGGACATCTTCAGCGAAGTAACAACCACTCAGAAGTTTCCACAGATGAATCCGGGAGGACATGTGTTATCATACGTATCTGCTCCTTTTTCCCTTCCACAAAGTGTTTAAAATTCATCCAAGATCATTCTGTCAATGGCAGGGGGGTGGGGGTGAGGGGTTTATGAAAGAAGGGGCAGGAGAGGTGGAGAAGGGGGTGTGGGGGGGGGGGGGGGGGGGGGGGGGGGTGGAGGGGGCGGTGGTGGAAGCTTGCTCCCAGATTGGATTGTTCAATTTGGCGCTGTATTTTTTTTTTTTTCAGGGGAATGCAGGGCACCGGACGCACTGAGCGAAGGGAAACGGGAAAGATGGGGGTCCGTGGAGGCAGCAAATTGAAGCAAAACAGTTGGCTCCCGCTCTTTCTTTCTCTGGAACCCGCCGTCTCCTAGGGCTGAAGCACAGGGAGAGTTGGCACAGTGGCGGTGGGGGTGATGTCGTCTCCTGGGGCTGTAGAACGTCAAACTGAATTGAGGTCATCGGAGACGGCTCGCTTCTGAGGGAAAGATGAAGTAAACACAGGGCGGAGGGAGAGAGGTTGGCACAGCGGAGGTGGCAGTGGTGGGTGATGATGTAAACACAGGATGGAGGGAGAGAGGTTGGCAGTCACAGTGTTGGTAATGATGTAAAACACAGGGCTAAGGGAGAGAGGTTGAAACAATGGCAGTGGGGGTGAAGATATAAACACAGTACGGAGGGAGAGACGTTGACACACGTGGCAGTGGGGGTGATGATGTAAACACAGGCGGAGGGAGAGGTTGGCACAGTGGCAGTGGGGTTAATGGTGTAAACATAGGGCTGACGGAAAGTTTGGCACACTCGCAGTGGGGGTGGGGGGTGGGGGTGAAGAGGGGGGTGATATGAGTTTGACAGGAGGAAGAACAGAAAGGGAAGACACAGGAAGGTGTTCAATGTAAGGACAGGATAGGCCAGATGCAGTCTGGCCGCTGATCGATAGTTCAATTGGAAAAAAAGGCAATGTAAAATCCGAAAGTTATTTCCAACTTGAAATAGCTGTTGAATGATTCATAGTGTGTATGTCATCTAAGTGGCACTTGGAATAGCTGTTGAATGATTCATATAGTGTGCATGTCATGTAAGTGGCACTTGGATAACCTTTGAATGATTCATATGTGCATGCAATGATAGCAGGGCTTGAATAGTTGCTCAACTGTTCATAGTGTTCATGTAATGATCGTGGCACTTGGAACAGCTGTTGAACAAATTCATAGTGTACATGAAATGCTGGTGGCATTTGGTTTTAACTGAAATGTGAAATATAATGGAAGTGCCAGAAAATAGCCACATGCTGAGAGCAATGGAGAAATCGAGACCCATATGAAATTGTAAAATCAACACTAGACATCGTAGAATACACCGAAGGTTCAGTTTTCTGGAATACACAGGCTGGGGATGGGAATAGATCTAACTGCAACGGCCAGACCGTCTCTTGTAGAGAATGCCTAACATGTCTACAACTTTAAGTCAGGTAGTGGAGTCAGAGGCAATGACATTAGCGCTCTGCTGTCTTTCGTCCATAGACATAAACTTGAAGAATCATGGCATGTTATTGACTGATTCAGTCAAACCTGCTTCAAAGACTGGAGAGTGGAATGGGAAGTGTGTATGTGCATGCGCGTGCGTGGATAAGTGCATGTGTGCATGTGTAAATGTGTGTGTGTGTGTGTGTATATATATATATATATATATATATATATACTATATATGTGTGTGTGTGTGTGTGTGTGTGTTGTGTGTGTGTGTGTGTGTGTGTGCGCGTGCGTGTGTGTGTGTGTGTGTGCGTGCGTGCGTGCGTGCGTGCGTGTGTGTGTGTGTGTGTGAGTGTGTGTGTGTGTGTGTGTGTGTGTGTGTGTGTGTGTGTGTGTGTGTGTGTGTGTGTGAGAGAGAGAGAGAGAGAGAGAGAGAGAGAGAGAGTTTACAGTATTATCTGTATTATATCTTGCGTATATGAATGTAATCACGATCCTGAGCACCATTTTTTATCATCCTCATCATTCAGCATGAGAAAAAAACAATCAATCAAATTGTGTCGCTCTTTATACCTGCTTCAGTACTGACCCCAGTGTTTATAATGCCTGTTTCAAACAACACCATCAATCACCTTTCGCTAACCCGTGTTTGGTTTACATTTGAAAGATCCCCGCACTCCACATTAACAGCCACCACAACGAACGCTGTAACAGCTCAAACCACGTAAAGTCCGAGTCTTAAAACAGGCACGAGGAATACACCTGAAGAGAGTTTACGTGAAAATGAGACAGCATGCAAGTAATGATGCGTTCATGCTTATGTCTCTTTATACACTCATGGCCGAGTTGAATCACCCTCACAAGTTCCCAGGGAAGGTGGATTTTGAGCTGAGCGATGTCCCCTTTTCTAGGTTCTCTGGTTCAAAGTGATCCTGGTTTGATGGCCCTGTTAGTGGATGCAGGCAGTCAATGCCTGATACAGATAATGACTGCAGTCATGGAGATGGGCGGGGAGGGGCAATGCCGGGAAGAGAACTGGTCTTCAGAGGATGGCTGTGGACACACAGCAGAGGGAATGATAGTTCTTCAAAGAAAAACTTGTAGGGGGCAGATCTGGCCACACTGCAGGATTTCATTACAGTGAATCTATTCGGACAGCTGACTGGTTGTCTGTCTGTGTGGCAAACGTGACGGCACTGTGGATGGTATAGTGCAGTGGCTCCGTTTATAGATGTCTAAGGGCCATTATAGTTTTGCGACTGTGTCGTTATGACGTTTCTTTGGACACCAACCACCATTCCCCACTCTCCAGCTTTTTCTTTTAAAGAAATAAAACAAAAGAGTGAATAAGGAAACAAAAATTATTGTTAAATTTACAGAATGTTTGTGATGATGAGATGATGATGATGATGATGATGATGATGATCATGGATTAAACCATACACAATACTCTGTGTACGGGCACTAGACACCACGCATGCAAGCATATAACATATAGACCCTACTACTTAGCCCCCGACGTTCTCTTCTCTCCAATCCACAGCGCCCAGAGGTCCAATAAGCGTCACAAGACTCACGACGCCGCAGACGATAGCAGCAATGTCCACAAGCATCGAAACCATGGCACGCAGATCCCGAAGGCAACGGCACGACAGAGAACACAAACCCGTCCCCAAACAATGTCCCAGCGCAGAGCCCAAAGACACAGCACAACCAACCCTGAAGAGCCCAGCCCACAACGCCGACAGCCCAGCACAAATCCAGAACAGAACGGACACCGACACAAGGAACAAAGCGTGGATAAAACAGTCTGGCATTACAAGAAGTCCCGGCCAGCCTCACTCGCCTGATGCATAGGACGAGGACTCGACGCAGGACACGAAGAGGACCCGTTGCCCAATGCTCAAAAAATCAGACTAGGTATTCTACAGCCGAGGCGTGATATAACGTGATGCGCCTAGGTTTCCAGTCTGTGTCATCGTGCTGATGTCGTAGACTAAATTCACATAGATCGTACGGCTTCAACTAAAGTAAGTCCATAAAAGACTGAAATGATACCAAAATTCTGATATATTTTTCTTGCTTGAGTTTGACGTCCATCGGGTTGAAGATACTTGTACACCGTGAGAATAAAGAAGATGAGGAGGTTGATCAATCAGGAAAATACGTATATTGTAATAGTAGCAAGGGCAAAAGGCAAACACTAAAGCCCAAACATCCTTCGATGTCCTGAAAGAATATTTTGCAGCAACGTTTGAAAATAACGCCTTGCTCCCAGAAACTATCATGGAGGACTCTTAGATATCCTTAGACAGCGTTATCTTTCTCTCCCTAGCAACCTAACGACTATAATAGAGACTTTAGCAGGGCATGGCGGTCTATAAAATAATGAAGCAGCATTATTTGAAATATTCAACATTATGTTTTATGTGGTGGTACAGACACGGCATTTCGTATCGGCGAGACAATAGGCTACATACGACTTATTTTATTATGTGAGAGCGCGCAGACAAACTAACAAAGTTACGTAATATTCTGAAAACAAAATGACGTCGTCTTCAAAACATGCACGTCATAATTTTTGTGACAATCTCTCTCTCTCTCTCTCTCTCTCTCTCTCTCTCTCTCTTCATACTCTTCACATACGTTTTTTATCTCTTTCTGTGACAGGCGGAGGTATAATGCAGAGAGAGAGAGAGAGAGAGAGAGAGAGAGAGAAAGGGTGCCAGCGTGTCAATATTTAACCTTTCACTGACATCACACAGGAACCATCGTCTTCCGCCTGCTGAATAGAACCATTCAGTGTGCCTGTCTGGAATCGACTTTCGTTTCCATGGTGACCCTCATCAGTAAACCAGGCCTGGAGTGCCGGATCATCCGTGCTATCTGACAGACATATGCCACCTGTAATTTGCTGCCACCGTCACCATCATCGGCAGTGATGGTTTTACCCTTGCTATCTAACTGAAACTTTTTTTTTTTTTTTTTTTT
>JADBJO010003387.1:245000-247150 GCA_016801955.1 Conus betulinus
ACAGCTGTCTCAAGTTATGTTTAAGTATATCTGATGTAAGTAGCTTTTCTTTTTCCTGTTTCCTACCACCACCACCACCACCACCACCACCACAAATGCCACCACCACCGTACTGCCACTACTACAAATAATGCTGCTGGCCCTGCTTCTGCAAGTACTGCTGCTGCTGTTATCACTACTATCGTCACTATGACGCTGCTACTGATGACACTGCTAATGTTGATGATTGTTGTTGTTGATGATGTTGGTGGTGTTGGTAGTGTAAGGTTGTTGCTGCTGTTATTATCATTGTCATTACCATTATCATTATTAGTGGTGTATCTCTTATGGTTGCTGCTGCTATGGGATGATGATGATGACGATGATGATGGTAATGATGACGATGATGATTATGGCGATGGTGATGATATTGATGGTAATGGTGATGGCGATGATGATAATGAGGATGATGATGGCGATGGTGATGATAATGATGATGAGGATGATAATGGTAATGAAAACTGAATGAATCAGGCTGGCATTGGCATTGCTATGTCAGCCATTGAGGTCATCTTGAAGGTGGTAATGAGCCGTACAGACCCAGCAGACCTGGAAAATGGACACTAAAAAGCAATAGTGAATGACACTACCGGCCCTTCCATCACGCAAGATGAAACAAAGTGCTTAAGCAAACAGGCGAATTTGTCGCCTCACTCAAGATGGGGGTTAAAGTCACAGAAATCATAAATCCTCTGCCTAAAGAAAGAGCAAGATCCTGGAACTGTTGAATTCTCGTACCAACCAGGTGGTTCCTGGAGCTGTGGAATATATTCAGTGTAGCCGACCAGGTGATTCCTGGAACTGTGGAATTCAGTGTGTAGCCAACCAGTGGTTCCTGGAACTGTGGAATTCAGTGTAGCCAACCAGGTGGTTCCTGGAACTGTGAATTCAGTGTAGCCGACCAGGTGGTTTCCTGGAACTGTGGAATTCAGTGTAGCCAACCAGGTGGTTCCTGGAACTGTGGAATTCAGTGTAGCCAACCAGGTGGTTCCAACAGAGACAGAGAAACCGGTCAAACGCCATGAAACTAATATCTCACGAAGAGTTAGTCATGTGGTGCTTGTTGTTGTTGTTGACTTGATACTACAGTCCACTGCTCTTGGCATTTCTCTGGTTGTACCAGCACCAGTTTAATAAGTGTTCTATCTGCTGCACACACCACACACACCACACACACACACACACACACACACCACACACACACACACACACACACACACAACACACACACACACACACACACACACACACACACACACACACACACACACACACACACACACACACACACAGAGAGTAGTAGTGCAAAAGACGAGGCCTAAATCGTCTCAATGATTCAGATGACCATGTCATTGGACAATCAAACAGCCCAACTTCATATCTGGTCAAAGAAATATGCAAGACAATTTTAACCACTACACTGAGACCAGAATGAATCCCTAGCCACATTTCTTAGCTCTTCGCCCTATTTACGTTATGTGATAATGTTCCCATTTTCACCGTCATGGGAGAACCTCCAGTGTCGCTCAGTTTCATGCCACTCTCCTCAGAGAGAGTGGAACAGTCTGCACTTGGCAAGTGAAACAAACTGCAGCGTTACCGGAACCAGACGAAAAAGCAGAATAACACAAAACAAAGTGCGAAGTAACGCGGTTTTTAATAAACGACACAAACAGGACAAGAAATTTTCGGCAATATGCCTTCCTCAGCGACAAAAAAAATGAAAACAGCACAGACATTAACATGCGCAATACTCCCCTTGTGAAGCCAAAGTGGTGAATGAAGTTGAAATAGAGGGCAGTGGGTGAGAGGGTGAGTTGAGTTCGAGGAATATGGCATGAGGAAAGAGGGGAGAGTTAAGAGAGAGGAGGAGGAAAAGGAGAGAGAGAGAGAGAGAGAGAGAGAGAGAGAGAGAGAGAGAGAGAGAGAGAGAGAGACATAGAGAGAGGACAGAGAGAGAGAGAGTAGAGGAAGAGTGGAGAGTGAGAGAGGGAAGAGGACGGGGGTGGGGGTGGGGGGAGTGAGAGGAGGGGAGGGTGTGATTGTATGTAATGGGTGTGTTTTACATAGGAATGAAATGAACAAGAAAAACACAATATTTAGAATACAAT
>JADBJO010003388.1:5000-100000 GCA_016801955.1 Conus betulinus
CCACTCCTCTTTCCCACACCTGTCATATATTGTCTACAACAGTGTCATAATTTGTAGACCTATCAGCTGAAAAGCATGCATGCTTCCAAAATCAAAGCAAATAAGGCCTCAAGCCTAATAACCTGATACTTACAAAGTACATCATAGGTACTGCAAAGGAGACTATGAAAAATGCTTGCTTACAATGTAGTATATAACACTATGATATTTACTTATAGTAAGACATAGTTTGATTGCCACAATGTAATGACCTTCTACCTCTGAGTTTCACAGGTAAAGTTCAAGTTGTACCTGTCACCAATGGTAGCACTGAACTTTTACAGTATTTGATAAGCCTTGGTCATGACTTCTTTGTTGTTAATCTGGTTTAACATCCACACCCACTGGAAGTGATAAGGATGATGGGATGACTGTTCCAAAAAGAGCATGAAAAAGGGGCATGTCTATCTGTCTATACTCATTCTATAGAATGACAACACAGAAAGGTGGGCAGGAAAAAAAAAAACCCAGTACTCATGTTCTGTCATGAGATCAGCTTCCAGACAGGAACAAAGGGACCAACACTGCAGGTGTCTCTCCTCTCAGGCCTGGTTGATGCCAGGGTAAAGCGTGAAAGTAAGTGTTGAGTACAGCTCTAGCATGTCGCTTCAGACCAGAATGAAACTCTACCGTGTCATTGTCATCATCCTCATCTCGCAAAGTCTTAAATTCCGAACTTGCTCTCATGGTGACCTCAGTTTTAATTTCCTCTCCACACCTATTTTCTTGGTGGATTCCTGTGTTGAGGTGGCCAATATTGGAAAAATTCATAGGAACTCTCACTGAACAGACATGGTGATGCTCTCTGGAAGAGGAGGCTCACTCTTGCTGGGACCATACTGAGCAATGACTGTCATCAGTAGGGAACTTAGTAGTTGGTGGCCTGTTATAATGGGCCAGTGAAGGCACCACTGAACACCCCCAAAGTGATTCAGAAGCAGTGTCTCCTTTAGTGGGTTGCCTCACGACAACTTGACATTGACTGCACCCTGGGGATTGCTGGTGACAAGGCTAGCCAGGGTGGGTGTGACAGGGGGGGTGGAATGAGCATTATGGGGATAATGTCACCAAAGTAGAACAGAAGAGGATACAGCAGTTAAAAAAAAAAAAAAAGACAAGGATAAGTATGTGCTTTATCTGTCTTACACTGTTCTTTCAGCATGTTTCACTTTGATGTAGTTGCCTACTGAGCATTATGACACATTTTTGCCTAATGTATGATCTGGTCTGAGATTTACGAAGGTTTTTTTTCCCCTTTTTTTTTTGTATAATGAATAGAACAGAGATATGTTGTCACTTTGCTGCAAACTTGTTGCTGGGTTGACACAGTATCTGATTAGCAACTCTTCCTTCTCATCTCAATCCTTGCTGTAAATCTGCCCTTTATACTCCCTCTCAGAGAAAAGTGTAGACCTGGTACAAACGTCTGAGAGAAGACAAGACCTATAAATGAATACTTTCACAAAAAACTGACACATAAAAAAAAAAAAAAAAAGGAATGAATAGGCTGATGTATTGTTCTTCTTGTTTTGGTGAGAAAGGTCTGAGTGTGGTTCATTGTAACCTCCCTTGGCAATGATTACCACCATTGCGAATGTTCCTGCTGTATAGAACTCTGAGGTGCTTGCACTGTGGAAAAGGTGACAAAACAATGGCACTGACCTAATGGACGCAATCGATAAACACCATAGAAATGAACATTATTGAAAAGTAATAAAAGGAAGAAGCTCTTCATGTCAAAACATAATGGAATATCAAATGTTGATTAAGGTGCAGCTGAATGGAGGAACCTGTCAGAGGCATACATTTAAATAGTCGCTAAAAGGAAGTTCAAACAACTTACATAAAAATACCGAAATCTCAAGGAACATATATGAAAAGAAAAACACCATCAGCCTGGTGGAAATGGTAAAGCCATGATCTGTTCTATTCAGTTCAGATAATGACACTTAATAGTAAACACATCATTAGCTTATCAGACACACCATAAAAGATAACAATTAGTCAAATAAAAATCACCCTCCACAGATCCACACAAGTGACATACATCCTCATAAATACGCACACCAAGAGCTAAATAGAAAAACACATGAGTAGAGAAGTGAGACAAAATTATTTCATCTGGATAAACCAAACCACCAAAGACTAGATCCTTGAACTGCACTTATCACTTTTGTTTAACTTGCATACAACAAAATGCACAAAAGTACATCTGAGACCACATGATAAATTAAAAAAAAAAAGGATAAACACTGATTTATATCAAACATAAACATGCATCAAACAAATAATGAAAATGGCATTAATTCAAACACAGTAGACCTTCATCAATTCATGCCAGCACACATGACATATGCGTATCCCCTCCCCCTACCTTCCCTTTCATCCATCTCTATACATACACACTTGGCTAGATGCATACCCACATACCCATACACTCGCACATGTCTCCAAAACATCTGCACAACCCCCGCTAGTTTGCTGGTGAGGCTTTGGGGAGTCACAGCCCTATTAATGAGTGTGCTGCATGTCATGGTTGAAAGAGTGAATGCCACCACACAACACAAAAAGTGAATACAATGCTGGGAACAAATGCCTGAAACATTCGAAGCATACCACTACGTTGCCATGACCACAGTGCCACTATTCTGCGTCCAGGCTTAAAAATGCATTCTTGCTACATAATTTCAGAAGAAACAATATTACCAGAAAGACTAGTTTATTATGCTCACTCTTTCAGTGTAAACAACAACCAATTTCCACTCACTGGCAGCAATCAGATCATTTGGCAAGGATGCATGAAAACAATAAAGCAATGAACAAACCCATACTTAATATCTAATCTCGTATGACAAAGGGGAAGATTTCAAAAGAATGGGGGTCTGTCCAATGAAGGCAAGGAATGGTATGGCTATAAACAATATGGCAGCTGTGATCAAACAGCTACACTACTATAGCCATGATGATGATTTTGTCTGGGGACAAGGGCCCTTAACTTTTAACACTTTAACAGATGGGCCCATCACAGCCTTCGTCAATTTAAATATAGTACACAGCCACCAGCACAATAACTGCCAGCCACACGCATAACCCCACCCCTAAAGCCACCTTCATGCAGCGACATGAAGCCTGAACCTCTTTGACGGCACCAGATAACACACACTGCATTGCGCTTCTCTTTGGCTTCCCAAGCGTGGTTCACAGCACAGGCTCCAAAGCACAGGCAGCAGATCGTGGAGAGGTAGGAGACGCAAAGAAGCTGGTTGGTTGTCTTCAATGGGTGCGGCAGCAGCTCCTGGAAAGAAAGAAACAATAAATAAGCAAAAGGGGGCAGGTTTTAACAAGATAAGATAATCACTGTTCCATAGTTTTATAATAAAAGAGATCAACCTCTGAACCTTTAAAATAAGAGTACAAAGTGAGGCCTTTGTATCACAAGACATGGTGTACGATTGTTGGATCTTTCAGCTATGGAAACATGCAAAAAAGTCAATATACATGGATCTTTTACAGAACACCATTAACTTAAACCATCATTTATGAATATTTTAAACTTAGTAAACCTTATATTCAAAATTAAAATGGCAATTTCTGCTCTGGTCATGAACCCATTACGTGTGTCCATGCCTCAAAACTAATGCTGCTTGTGGCATCAATTTGTCTAGCAAATACACAGACACCAGGCATATAGTACTAACAACAAAACAGCAACAAGCAGTATTAGTTCAGAGTTATGGATGCGAGACCGTTTCTCTATGGGAGCAAAGAGAAACATTCCTTAACTTCTGATCACAGTTAGCCGCCACAAGTAAACAATGACCTTAGCCCTTTGACAAATCTTTTATCTGATTCTGTACATTCTCAGTCCTGTGAAACATTTCTGTATTACTATTATATTGGTCATTTGCTGCATATCCTGCACAGCTTGACAAATTTGCCAAACTTTCCAAAACTTGTAAGGCATTAAACTGCTTTTTCTAAACTTAAAAAGGCCTTAAAAGTGCCTGTTCAATTTTTCCAAACTTTCCCAACCCCTCAAAGACCATACCAAAACTGGGCAATTGAGTATTCAAGCACAAGGAGAGGCCTCAACTTCAAATAACAACCAAAGCCAGGAGGGAAGAACTTGTATGTAAAATTATCTGGGCATTATAAGAAGCTGTCAAGAAGAATGAGTTGTGACTTTTTGCAAGTTTTAAGTCCCTCTCAGAATTCACTACTGTTTCAGCTTTTTTCAAAACAAATCGAGCTAGCTCTACTTCTCTAGGGCTGCTTTGCATGCAAAGGGCCACAACTTTCCTACACCATGAATCAATGAAAGATGAATATGGGGCCTTGCCTGCTGGTTTATGTATGCTTGAGATTACAGCTTGTCATTTTTGTGAAAATATTTGAGTGATCAAGATTTTTTTATATTCATGGACAGTCACAGACCTGAGCATGCCATTTTTTCATGCGCATATAAACAGTTTTTGTCAAATCATAAAACTTCACATATATTTAAAATGATATCATTCATATTAATCACTGATTTTGTATACAAAATTACGGTCATATCCCTGGACAAAATGGAAAATGATCAGGCTATATAAAAATCTTTCATCATTAAACAGTGATTAAAGATTTATTAAAACATGGGAATAATTCGTATTGTGAAAACAAAAACAGATAGTCTGAATTTAATACCACAGGTCTAAGCTTTAGAACCCTAATCATTCATGCATTAATAAGATATATTCAATACATAAATGATGCAATAATAGCTGTAACTACTTACAGCTTATAGTGTGGTCTGATATAGAACATTTCCACTAATGATTGACCTGACACTGTCAGACTGTGACAGCTAACGACCACAATCACACTTTTTTTGTTGGCATGGGAAAAAAAATGTTAAATAACCAGAAAGTTTTCTTCAAAAGCAAAAGAAAACAATATATGTCCAGACATTGCAATAACTGCCCCGATCCCCTCCTCCTACATTCTCCTCTGCTCCACCTCTTGAAAAAGTATTTTGTTTCTTAAAATACAACCACTTCCACTTCTGTCATTCATGTCACTTAATCTCCACAGTCTTTCTAAAAATCATACCTATGTAAATCTTCAACCCTGGTCTGGAAAAAAAGAAAGAGAGCAGAAAAAAAACTTAGATTTTTTTTTTTTTTTTAATGGATATTCTGATTTTTTCTGTCTGTTTACCATTGTGCTAAAATAATAAATACCAACACAGATGAAAAACAAAACGCTCAAAAGAATACCAGCTGCTGTGGAAGTGGTTAGCATCATGGTCTCCTTGCTTGGAGGTCATGGGTTCAATTCCCATCACAGCCATTTATTTGTAAGATTTTTCTGCCCCGACTGGCTCCTACCCACAGCTGTGTTTGCTATGGGCTCAACTGGGAAGACTGGGACCACACAGTTGAGTTTCATCCACACTTATTGACTTAATGAATGGAGCTCTAAGAGTATTTGTCAAATTCCCTATCCAACTCTGCAGGTGTCTGTATTTCTGAGGTCTTGTTGATGCCAGGATATGTTATGAAGTAAGCGTAGAGTACAGCCCTGTCAATGTCATGCAGTCTCAGACCTGAATGGAATCTGTAGCATTATTTTCAATTTCATTATCCTCATCCTCATTGATCAGCATTTAAAAAAAAGTCTCAATTCAGTGGCCTTTCATGTACTGCTCTCATGGTGGCCTCTATGCCTTTGATTTGGTTCTGTTGGGGTCATTGGTATTGGCAAATTAGTGGGAACTGTCAATGGATGGACATAGTGGCACCCTGTGAAGGGAGAACTCATTCACGCTGGCTCTGTGGGTATTCAATTACTGTAATCAGTAGCAAGTTCAGTGGATGGTTTCCTGCATTTGTTGGATCAGAACCAGCACCACTGACCAGCACCACAAAAGTGACTTGGCAGCAGTGCTGTGTCTCCTCTCTGATGGACTGCCTCAGGACACGTTGATGTTGACTATTCCCGATGGACTGCCTGTGACAAGGCTGTGGCAGGATGGGCCATGCTTTGGTTGTATGGATGGAAAACCAGAATGAGTGGCATGGGTTAAATGCCACTGACACAGCACAGAAGAGAAGACAGAAAGAAAAACAAATCTCAAAAGAATAGGAATGTGACTCTTCTTCATTTCCAGTGGTCATATGGCACAAAACTTACTTCTGAGTTGACACGTCGAACTAAGACAGGCAGGATGTTAGTGTTCTCCCGATCAGGATTGTCCACAGTATTTCTCTGATGCTCCTCCACTGCAAAACTCAGCACAGGTGGGGTGGAGTTATGAGGCTCTATGAACTGACTCAGATCCACCACCACTTGCTGTTTTCTCCTGGATAGTTCAGTGTGGTTGCTTCTGCTTCTTTGGCCTTCAAAGTTGCTGGTGTGTTTGACATGGTGGTGTGTAATAATGAAATCCTCTCTGGGTAGACTTCCAAAACAGATCTGCCAAATAATTCATACTATGCTGAATTTTACACATAATTAAACACAGACAGGACAGGACTACAAGCATAATCACCAGCAAGAGTGTCCTAGCAAAAACAAAACAAAGCAAACAACAGTTATTTCACAATATCTCTTTGTTAAATTTTTGAAACATTTTGTTTTAAAATGTTGATTTTTTTCCCTTCCAAGCTCTCTGTCTCCTCTCCAAGTCTTCACCTAGTGAAAAGTATGTTGTTCACTTATACTGTGTGCCAACATCATGTTTGATATCCTGTTTAATCAAAAATCAGTCATGACCACTACTACATCTTTTCTAACTGTCCTATTTAGGTACTTATAATGTCCATCTGTGGACACTAACAAATTACCGAAAGTAGAATCAATGTAGAACTTACATGAACACACAGCTCACAACTTTGTATGTGGCATGAGTTGAACAGCTCAGTGACAAATCAAGCAGCAGCTTCTTAGTTGGACCGCCCAATTTCAATTTAAGCAATTTAAGAGTTGGACAGCTCAATGGTAACTTAAGCAACTGGTTCTAAAACCAAAATAATACTGCTGCTGCGCCATTAAGTGATGATTTTGAGTAGAGGTACTATGTGACCCCCTGGGGAGAAGACACAAGACTGTCAACATGTTAATATCATCATGCTAATCGCATGATTATTGATGAATGATACGCAACTTAAATTCATCTTCTTCTTCTTTATTTTTTTTCCCCGTAAATTATCACAGTGTCAGTTTTTTTTTTAATAAATAATGATTCATACAATCGTTGACTGTAACCAGACCTGGAACTCCATGTAAAGTTTTTAAATGGTTAAAGTATATTAACATACCAACTTCACACTGCCAGTGGAATTTCCATGTGAGGCCAAACAGGTTGTTGAGAAATCTGGAGGATTGGTCGCGCGCGTCACATTTGTTTACGTCTTTCTCCATGTTGCGTCTTCGGAGAGTGATCGACTTGGGGGGAACCGGTCAAGGGAGAGAATTCTTACAATCCCACATTAATGGAAGAGAAGCATGGAGAAGAAAGTGAAGTTCGTTTCCCAAAAAATTAGTAAAATTCGATGGCGTCCACGGATGAAACAATCAGTGCAACCGTCAAACACCTTTGCAACGGGGAGCTGGGATGATGAGGTAAAGAAGTCGAGAACAGATGTGGATCTATAATTAAGAGTGTAGTTACCTGGTTTCGAGCTGGTCCTATTCCCGCCTCCGCAACTTCGGAAGTGGTAACTTCAGGCATTTTTATTAAAACTAAGTGTATAGGGCTCGAAATAACCACCGGTCCAGTTGTTCGGACCAACTAAACCTGTTGACAGATAAGTGGAATGCTTTCTCTTCCTGTCGGCAGGGCAACCAGTTTTTGATAGGGTCAGCAAAAGGGGTGACTTACAAGTCACTGTAGAATAGACCGATCTCGCTTCTCTCCAGGTGTTAATTTTAAGTTTCACACCTTCACCTTTCCCTCCTCACACCCCACCCTAGTCCACAGAACCCTCACATCCTCAGCCACCCCACCCTGTCCACTGTCTCTCTCTCTCACACACACACACACACACACACGCGCGCGCGCGCGCGCGCGCACACACACACACACACACACACACACACACACAACCCTGCCCCTTCCTCAATTTTTTAAAGAATGTACCTAAGCAGAGTGCAGTCTCACAGTCACAGATGAAAGAAAAAGTTTCATAAGATAAAGCAGCAGCATTAGTCTTGGTTAGCATGGAAGTGACCAATCTGTTTTTTCTCACTCTCAGTCTCAGACAAGTATCACATGTGAGCAGAGCATGCCATTGTTGAATTTGGATGCTGACTTGTCATTGCACTACCAGTTGTTACCTTGTCATTTCACAAAGTCTGTATGTTAACTGTCACATTACCAAGGGAGGGTGAATTACTGAATAGAAATTAGGGAGGACAAAAAGATTTTTTGTGATCTACAGGTCCCCAGAACAATTAGAAGATATCTGGAAATTTCTAGCTCTGACATATTCAATCATAAAAATCTGATATCATCACCATAATGATACACACACACACACACACACACACACACACACACACACACACACACACACACACACACACACACACACTCGCATACTCCAGTTACTGTTTTTGATGCTGAAAAGAAGAGTCAAGGTCAGAATTCTAAACTAACAAAGAAATTAAACAACTTTTAATGTTATACATTTCACAATCAACAAATCTAGTAATGAAGTTGCAATTAATCAGTTTCAGAGGATAGTCTTCAGTCCTATACAATATAAGATATTTGATATTAGACATGTGTGAGAGAGTATGTCAAAACAATATGGACCCATACATTTGATTGGGGGGGGAAAGCCATGAAAGTTATTTGAATTTATACCATTGAAAAGTACACACACACACAAAAAACATTTTCCAGTAATACCAAAATTATGTACTTTGATGAAATATGCTAACATTCATTTTTTTCATTAACTTTCACAGTAGAACTAGAAGACAGAAAATTATGACCAACAATAGAAATAGCTGCAGCTTCTGCATAACTAGTTGCTTTCCCTGACAATAGTGGCAGTTTATTATAAAGTGAAGACATGATGAAACCACCACTGCGATGAATTGCTGTAAGTGGTGATCAAAATATAGTGAAAGTGTTATAGATCACCTTCAAACTTTGCATATGATAGAAAAATGATTCACCCATGGCATAAACTAATGATGACAATAGCACACCTGAATGAAATCGGATGGTTTTGTGAGCAAGCTTAGGATTAGACCAGGAACTTGATAGTAACATTACATTGGCTTCCTCACATTCATCCCATTCTCTCCTCCCTCCCTCCTACAGCACCCCCTTTCCCCTCACTCTCCCACCCACCACACCTCCTCTACCCATCCCTCAAATTTTTCAACAAAGTCTTTCTTTTTTTTTTTTTTTTAATTGAAGTCATTTGTGCTTAGTGTTGTTTCAAAGCGATTATTCTTTCCCTTCAAGTCCTCATTTTATATCGTCAGCTCTAGTTGTAATTTAACCACTTTAATGAAAAATATATTTAATTAATTTACTCGCCATGATTTCCACAGATATTTGAATTGAAATGGATTATTTTGTATTGAGCAGTATGGTGTTTTCCTGTGAGTGAATCACTGAATGGTGGTTTTTGTGTCCATGGGTTGTCAGGAGAACAAGCTGTGCCTGTGGCGCCAAGAGCCCCTCACCAGGGAAAGCAACAGAGATAATCAGGAGGAGGCAGTTTTAAGTGATCCTGAACTCCTATGTGAAACTCGTCACCCTGGGGACGTGTCAGACTTGTGTGTAAGTTGGAAATTTAATGTGTTTGCATGAGAGAGATCATCTGAAAACAACTAGTTCTATAATAATCATATTAGTTGTCTCAGTCCATGGATCCCTGTTATCTGTGTCTGTGTTGTGAAGAGTGTATGCACATGCCAGTTTATTTCTTTTGCCAATATTTGATAAGTGACTAGTATTTGAACACAGCCTTATCTGGGGGTCCCCCATTCTCCCACTCCTACCACCTGTCTCAGTATCTGTCTCTCTTCCATTCACAACACTGTAACTGTAGATATCTAGTGGTGTTGCTTCCTTCACTACCACATCCACAAAATACTTGTCTCTCTGCCTCCCCTTCCATCTCTTTCTCTCTCAGTGAGGGTTATCGTACTCAAACAAAACAGGAGGTGTGTGTGTTGGAGGGAGCATGAGAAGTGAGGGGGGGGGGGGGGGGGGGGGGAAGGGAGGTATGAGGCTGAGGAGGCATGGGTGAGGGAATGATGTACTGGGTCTTGCATGTATGTTAATATATCTTGTAAACATGCAGTGATCTCACAATGGTGTTTGAAGCAAGACATGTGAGTGTGTGTGTGTCACTGTGTGTGTGTGTGTGTGTGTGTGAGAGTGTGTGTGTGTGTGTGTGTGTATGTTTGTGTCACTGTGTGTGTGTGTGTGTGTGTCACTCTGTGTGTGTGTGTGTGTGTGTGTCACTCTGTGTGTGTGTGTGTGTGTGTGTGTGTGTGTGTGTGTGTGTGTGTGTGTGTGTGTGTGTGATAGAAAATTAATTGTGGCATGTTCAGTGTGTGTTAGGACTTCAGTATGAGAAAATTTGACAAAAGTGAAATGGATGTTAATAAGTGTTTGTGGCATCTGAAATTTAAATGTGAAGTGGCAGAGTGTGAGTGTGTGAATGCATCCATGCATGTGTGTGAATTTGTGCATATGCCAGTCAGAAGTGATGTTAGAATTTCTGATAAATGCTGAGAGTTGTTGATCATTTTTTGTCTATGCACACTTTCATCTCCTGAATCAGGTGTTGAGGGCAAATAGGCTGACCAGGCACTGATAATCTTAGCCAAGTGTTTCTGCTGCTGTTGTTTGCCTGAACTGAAAATAGCCTTGATTAATTAAGGCTGATTATTCTCGTTTGAAGTGTGTTCAAGCTCGGAAAGTTCACTTCTGAACTGAAGTGGGTATTAAAGATCATGTGTACTACTTAATTGCAGACTGATATGTGCAGCGGTTTTGACGCCATTTTGTTGCTAACATCCCCTTTCATATGGGAATTTGGCATTTATGTGTATCTTTATATCTTTAAGTAAAATCTTTAATGAATTGAAAATGTATTTGTTTTCATCACCAGTTCATAACGGGTGACCATATTGCCACGGCGTCATCCCGAGGATCTGTGCTGTTATACAGACATCAGTCGACACCACAGGTTTAGTATTATTTTTTTTCTTTCTATGTCTTATGTTCTGTGTACCTCACTGGTATTATTTCCCTGCTGCTCAGTTCGGATCTGCAGCTATCAGATTCCATTTAGAACAAGCTGGGACCACCCACCAGAGGAGATGCTGTGTTACTGCCGAGTCTCTTCATGTTTATTCACTAATTCAGTGGTGGCTGTTCTAATTCAGAACATACAGGACTCCATCTATTATTAAGTCATTTACTGACGAAAATAGTGTTGCATGATGATAGAGCTAGCATGCATGAGCACCCCTGTTGAGAGATGCCACATGGACATGGAGGGGAATTTGAAATTGAGGCAGTTGTGAGAGCAGCTTATAAAAGATACATAATTTAAGTGTTTCTTTTTTATGACAATGGGGGAGGATGGTGCAGATGTTGCTTTGGAGTTCTATTCTGGCCAGAGAATACTTGGCAAGGACGTAGGTCAAGCTTCCTTTCATAATGTATCCCAGTGTCAACTGGGCCGGAGAAAATACAAACGTTACACTGTTGCTGGAAAATTGGAGCAGCAGTCTTAGAAATTCATCCATCAAGTGAATGAAACTAATCTGTCTGGTTCCCATCTGCCTGTTTGAGGTGGAAAGTGAGTAACACACTTAACTCTGGATTGGTGCTGGCTGAGACCAAAATATTCCACAAGTAAAACCTAATGGGAATCAAACCCAAGACCTCTCAGACTGCCGCACAGCAAAAACCCCTTGCTAACCACAGCTCTGTGTTTAAAGATTATACCGACTTACATCGCGTTAGTTTGACTGAATACATAAAGATTTTTTTGTCAAATATAACTGTTGCTTCTTTACTAAGATACAACACACATAGAAACACATCAGTATTAGTACTATCACATACTGGACTTCTTCCAAGTAATGACAAATTGACAGATAAAAACATGATTGTCAGTATAGTTTTAAACATCTTCTGAGATAACACATACATTTTTTTTTTTTTTGTTTTTTTTACATGACTTTGTTTGATCAAAGTTTATAAATCCAAGTTAAATTTGTATGTTTTAAATATCTTTCACTCTTTGAAATGTATTAAATCATAAGAGCCAGTGCACCGCCTCATAAAATTTGTACTTTTCTGCAAAATATGGATGTCATCTATAATTGACGAGTGTGCCAGACTCATGCCTGGAAGAAAAAAAAGGAATCATCAGAATACCATGAAAAATGAATCATTGATGGATTCTTTACATTTTTTATCTCTTCAATTTGCTGAAATCAAACATTGCAGCAAAGGAAAGCAATCTGGCTTTGTCTCCTTCCATTCTAAGGCAAGTCAAGAGAACCGTAGCTTTTTTCAAGATCATCACAGATCTTAACTCCATACGGTGGTTACTGGTGCCGGACTGTTCGGTTTACGTGGTAAAGAGGATGGTGCATTTTGTGACTTACCTGTGAAATCCAGATGAGCATGTTCTACTTAGTTAACGAAGTTAAAGTACCTATAAAATCAGTTTTAGAAATCAAGTTGAAGATGTTTGGAATTGTTCACTTTTGGATAAGATATACTTTCTGCCATTGGCTAAACTAGAGAAGAACCCTGGAAGCTGTCCTGGATCAGTGAATTGTATGTCTTCGTGTGTGTATATGCAACAGTGAATTTCTTTAACAATATTAAGGACACACACACACACACACACACACACACACACACACACACACACACACACACACACACACACACACGTTTTGGTTTACTTAGCACTGGAGAAACCCTTGAACTAGTTGAAGTGACATATTTGTGTGCATGATGCTGATGTAACATGTAAACTTTGTCCTTTGTCGTTTTCTCCAAGTTAAGGTGGCCTTAAATGTCTGCTTCAGGGAATGGTGCTGTGTATACGTTGGTCAGTTTAATAATTAAAATTCGATTGTGGAAAATTTCCCAAATATCAGTTTGCAAGAATTCCACTGGTCACTGGCCTGTATTTGTATCCATACAACACTTTCTGTCCAAATGTGTGCACACGTTTTTGCGTGCATATATGTGTACTTATCAGACAGTGTGATTGTGTCATGCTCACAGCACGTGGAAGTGGTGCAAGAGTGGGCAGAGTTACACAACAGTGGTGGGCACAGTTGTCCCTGTACCTGCCTGGCAGCCTACAGTCAGGATTGCTTTCTGTCGGGAGGGGAAGATGGACGCCTGGCTCTGCTTACTCCTGGGCAGGCCGCTCCTGTCCGAACGCTGGGTATGTGGAAAAGGGACAACCTGGATGGTGGTGGTGTGTTGAGAGAGGAGCTGCATTAATTGAAGGTTGAAAGTTCCATAATAATGGCCGTAGGAGCCATAAACAGTTACAGACAATGTTACGATAACACACAACTGCTGTTTTTTCTCTAATCATATTTCAGATTTGAAGCACATCTTAAAATTGTCGGTTATGATATATTTCTAACACACTGGGCTGATCAGTAGTTTCCCTAACCTGCAATTTTTATTAGCTGAAGTTGGGAAAAAGTAAACCTGTGTTTTACTGTTTATGTGTTAAGTGTTTTCTTGTACATAATTTAGAGGATTGTGAAATGCTGTAGTAATTCACAGTGTATAGTCTTTTAGCCATCCTTCAGTGTTGGTTTTCTTGCTGGCTGTCTGTGCTGGCTTAGATAACAGGCACAGAAATTGAGCGACTGAAAAATCAGCAAATAATTTTGAAGAATTGATGTCTTCACTACTCCTGCAATCACAAAAAGCGGATTAGAAAAAAAGATGCAACTAGAGATTAGAGAAAATTGGACTCCATTTTTAGACGAATGGATAGTAACTCTGAAAATAACCTATTCCTAGTGATATAAATGACACTTGGCATTTTTTTTCAGTTGTAGTTACATATAGATATATCTAAGCTGATTTTTTCTTTTTGAAGTTATGAAAATACCCTGCTTTAATTTTATAAATCAACATTTCAGCACAAGTTTTCGGTCATTGTTAAAATGGCTGAAGATGAGAGTGAGATGATGGGAGAGGGGAGGGATGGAAAGGAAGCAGTGAGAAGAGAAAGAGAGAGAGAGAAGGGAAGGAAGAGATGGAAGAAGCTGAGAGGAGGTAGAAGGAGAGTGAAGTGTAGAGAGGTGTGCTGAAAAGTAATGTAGTTTAGGGAAGTGTTATGCTGAAAAAGAGTGTTTCGTCATTTCTTAAACGATTGTCCATGTGTGTATGTTTCAGACAAAGCAGACAGCTGTACAATCAACGCCTTGACGTTCCTCAAACAGTCAGAAGTTCTGACAGTCAACTCTTTTGGGCAGCTCAAGCTGTTTGATTTCAGGCAGAACTCAGACGATCCAGCACAAATTTTCTCTGTGTTAGTAGTGTTCTTCTTATTCATTTTAAATAGATAGATAAATAGATAAAGAGATCAGTATATATATTTATGTATGTATGTACATTTATCTGACGATCTCTCTCTCTCTCTCTTTAGAGATATATATATATATATATCTATCTTTATCTACAGTCTATTCATACGTGTGTGTGTGTGAATGCTTTAGTGAGTCACTGCCACCTATGCTAGAGCCCAGCACAGAAACATGGGGCGCTGCAGTGATGACTGCCGCTCCAGTTATCACCATCTCTGATGGTCATACATACATGAGACTTTTCAGCTTTTAGCTGAATTCACACTTTTTTAAAGATCACCAGGGCCATTCCTGAGATTTGCAGAAATCTTCAGAGAAAATGTTGAGGTATGTGGAAGTTTAGGACCATTAGGGTTCATGCTCACAATCCTGTCCATTATTTTATTCCAATTCGATTTTTAAGGCTTCTGCCAACATCTTCAAATTAACTGACTAAAAGAAAAGTCTGTGGGCTAAAACTGATTAAAGGGCTGAGGAAAGAAGTATTACCATTAAACATTGACAAGACTGCAGGGATTGAAAAGATGGTTGGAATATAGGATGGTTTGAGCATGCCTGTAATCTCATAATAGCAAGTCGACGGAAGGGATTGGGGGGGGGGGGGGGGGGAGGAAGCTTGCTTCAGGGAACTTCACTCTCTGACCCCTTGAGGACAGAGCACTTGCAGCTGAGGGGATTCGGTGATAGCTTCTGGACAGTGAAATTTTCTTCTTTTTTTTTTTTTTCTCCAGGCTCAGGTGTCAAGTCTGTCATAGGAAGTGCCCTAGGTTGTAGCAAAGCTCTTCCTAGTCCTTTCAGCAATGTGGCCTGTCTGTCTTTTTCTCTGTCTGCTCAGTCTCCTCTTCTGCTCTGTTCCTTTGAAGATGGCCCTTGGGAGTGTACATGATCTTGTCAACTGTCCCTACCACCTTTAGCTCTTGCTTTTTCCTCACTAAGGTTTAGTCAGTGTAAGTGGTTAATATAAAACTTCTAGTGTTTTTCTGTGCCTTTGGAATTTAATGTCAAATGGGTAAAAAAGAAAAAAAAGAAAAAAAACTATAACTGTGAACATTTTGTAGATTTTTGGTAAATATAGACTGTATATATTTTTTTTTGTGTGTATCTGAAAATTGAAATACGCAAATTCTTTTGTAAATATTTGTAAATCATTGTAGACTCTGAGGTGTTCAAAAACTCAAAATTTTGAAATTTTTAGTAATTATTGTTCTGGTATATGTTGCTTCCTTGAGATGTGAGTTGGGTTCACATCAACTGAAAATATATGGAGACTTTATCATTATTACAATATTGAAGGTAGTATTCTGTCCCTACCACAGGCCTGTTTCTGCAGAAGACTGGAGAAAATATGGAAGAACTTCTGTAATGCATCATGATCATTTAATGAGTAAAATTAGAATGCACACTGTTTCTCAGTATCAGTTTTAGTAATAGATGTGTTGTAGAGTGCTGCTTTAGGATAAACTCTTGGAATAATTCTCTGTGTGTGTCTGCATGAATGGATGTGTTTGTGGGTGCATTTTTTGTCAACAAGTGCTTTTTTTTTGTTTTGTTGACTGGTCAAAGAGCACAACCTAAACAGTTGGATATTTTCAGGATGGATGACCACTGGGCCTATATGTGTGTATTTGTGGATGTGCTTGCAAGTGCCTTTCTGGCAATAAGTGTGTTTCCTGTATAGTCAAAGAGCACAAGTTGAACATTAAGACGTTTTTTCAGGACGGATGACCACTGGGCCTACCTGTGTGTGGACAAACACCCGGGACAGCTGCATATCGTGGCCACAGGCAGTCAGGATGGCGTGCTCACCGTCTGGGACCTGCGCCAGAACCGCTTCCCCATGACCACCCTCAACGCCCCACCCTTCCTCCAGTAAAATGCGCATTCTGTTCGTGTGTGTGTGTGTGTGTGTCTGTCTGTTGGCAGGTCTTTATCCCATGACCGCCCTCAGCGCCAACCCTTCCTCCAGTAAAATGCGCATTCTGTTCGTGTGTGTGTGTGTGTCTGTCTGTCTGTTGGCAGATCTTTACCCCATGACCACCCTCAACGACTACCCTTCCTCCAGTAACATACACTTTCTGTTCATGTGTGTGAGTGTGTTGGCAGCTCTGTTTCTTCACAACCACCCTCAGCACACACTCTTCCTACAGTGAAATACACATTTGTGTGTGTGTGTGCGTGTGTTTTGGCAGGTCTGTTCCCAGTGATCACCCTCAATGCCCATCCATCCTCCAGTGAAATACACATTGTGTGTGAGTGTCTGTCTGTTGACAGGCCTGCTTTCTGTTGAAATGTAGTAATACAGACGTGATGTGTGCAAGATCCATTCTCAAGAGTTTGTTGGTAAAATGTCATGGTGATTCAGATCTGATGTGTATGGGACCCATTCTCCAAAGGTGATGTCGCCAAGATTCTTTCAGACCTATTTGGTATGTGATCCATTCTCAGAAGGTGATGTCACCGAGACTCTTTCAGACCTATTTGGTATGTGACCCATTCTCAAATGGTGATGACACCGAGATTCTTTCAGACCTCTTTGGTATGTGACCCATTCTCAAAAGGTGATGTCACCTATTTGGTATGTGACCCAATCTCAAAAGGTGATGTAACCGAGATTCTTTCAGACCTCTTTGGTATGTGACTCATTCTCGAAAGATGATGTCACCAAGATTCTTCAGACCTATTTGGTATGTGACCCAATCTCAAAAGGTGATGTCACCGAGATTCTTTCAGACCTCTTTGGTATATGACCCATTTCTCAAAAGGTGATGTCACTGAGATTCTGTCAGACCTAATTGGTATGTGACCCATTCTCAAGAGTCATCAGCAAGGTACCCCTTTAGCAAAAAGATTTTCATTATCATGAAAATATTTAGATTAATAATCAGAAAATCCCTTTGTTGCTCTATACAAGAATCAGCTTCAATGGAAATGTGGTGAGCAATGAAAACAACATACTAGGCTGTTGGAAATCATCCCATTTGATTAGTTTCGTTACTGTTGTTTTTGTTTTTATTTTTTGATATATTTTTTTCTTTGACATTTTTGGGTGCTGTTTTATTTACAGTTCTCACTCAGTATCATAGACATTATCTCTAAATAAGTTTCAGGGTAAGTGGTACATATTTATGTATGTGTCTCTTGCTCTGTCTATAATGTACACTCACATACACTTACACACACATATGCACACGCGCATGCAAGAGCGCGCATACACACACACATACACACAAAGTGTGTGTGTGTGTGTGTGTGTGTGTGTGTGAACCAACAACCACTTTAAAGTAGAATGTACGCTGATTAACTGGCTGACTTTTTCGCTGGATCTCATTCCCAAAGGAGGATGTGGAGATGAAAAGGAGAGGACAAATTCATGGGAGCATATTACCTTCTTAAACTGATAATGTCCGTTTTCCAAGAAAAATGTCGGTTAACCATCACAAAAACAGGGGGAAGCTCTTATCCCTGAGAATCACAGCTGGTTGCCTGAGGATAGTGGCTGACTTACCTAAGGATCACAACTGTTTTCATGGGGAAAAGTTATTAACCTGAATTGAAACAAAGGTATGAAAAAGTTATGATTGTCTCATGATCGCAACTATTTTCTTATTTTGCCGACCCTATTTGGTAAAGAGCATTTAAAGCTGATTTTCTTATTAACAGACATTTTCCTTGTGATAATTAATACCCGTTATCGTTAGTTATATTATCCCAAGGGAAATAGGAAAAGCAATTGTGAATCGCAGGGTAAAGAGAGAAAATAGTTATTATCCTCAGGAAAACAGTTGTGATGTTCAGGATGATAAATGTTTTCCCTCTTTTTCGCCATTTTCCTGAGGAAAATTATTTTTTTGCCTGTAGATGCTAGTATGTTCCAATATACGTTGATCAAAATGTATGCAAAAATGACTAGTTTTGAAAGAGTACAAATGTTCTTATGGTAAACATACTTTTTCAGGGAAAGAGAGGTTGGGGATGGGGGTAAAAATTGATCTGGTTGGGGGAGCTGGATTGTGTTTGATGGATACGATATTCACTGTCCTTGGGAAAGGAGCAATTGATTTTAGTGTCGTAGACATATGAACCTTATAATTCACATTATTGTTAGAGTAAGCAAGGTCAGTTTATTTCTTTTGCTTCATAATTTTTCTTTTCTGTTTTATTAAAAACCGTGTACAGATGTTGACAAAAATATACCCATTTCAAGCAGTAGCATTAGCCAGGCTATATTAAAAGAAGATAGGTAGACCACTTCTGAAGGTTGTCTGATTATCTTAAGGATGTTTACAGATGTCAGAAAAAAGGAGTTACTGCAGTGTTCAGAAATGTGTTTGCAGTGTGGGAGGTTCGCTTCCATCCGTACCATCCACATCACCTGTTCACCTGTTCTGAGGATGGCTCCTTGTGGCACTGGGATGCTTCTGCTCAGGCTGCCTTTCTCTCTGCTTCCAGAGGTAAGAGGTAGTAAACACTCTTGGTGCCTACGGTTAATTCTTGCATACAAGGCAATCCAGCACACAGGGTGCACATCCTGTCTTTTTTTATCTCGTACCATGCGCATATGAAAAGGGGAGAAAAGGGAGAGTTCAGTCTTTACACTCCTCGCAACTGCACATCAGGTGTGTGAAGTAGAAGGAATTACAAACTACAAAGTTAGTTCGCCTTCCTCCCTTTCCCCCTGCCTTGTTCATCCCCTGTCTTCTCCCCAGTAAAAGTCAATAATAGACAGTGTTGGGGACAAGTACGCTCCTTGGTGATAGACACTCAATGCCACTCCCTCAGTTTTTTATTTTTTTGATTGTTACAGTTTCAGTAATCACTAATTTCTTTACAAAGTCAATCTAGAAACATTTGTTTACATTTTGATATGAAACTTGTTTTCATCCATGACTTCTGTTTTATGATCAGCGAATGATCATAAGTGAATTTTTGTTCCGAAAATTAACACTGAAGAGTCCTGACTGGAAAAAGCTAATCAGTCCTCTGTCACTGAAAATCTTGGGAAATCCAACTCCACAAAAATTTTAAACACGAACGATATGAGAGCCTCTGAAAAAACTCTGGAAGTTGCTCCCACGAGTCGCTTCCCTGAATCTAGTTTCTATATCCGTTTCCAAGTCCAGCCATGTTGCTTTGCATGAATGAAAAGCTTTCCTATTGTTTCTTCTGAACATGTCCAGTTCAGTCTTCTTTTCCATTTGTGGTCCAGAATTCATTAATTCCCAGTTTAATCAGTCGTCTGTGCTTGCATTTGTGGTCCATAGATTGACTAAATCCGAGTTCAGTCAGTCGACTGTTTTTCCATTTGTGGTCCATAGATTCACTAGATCTAGTTCAATCCGTCGTTCTGTTTTTCCATTTGTGGTCCATAGATTCACTAAATCTGAGTTCAGTCAGTCCTCTGTTTTTCCATTTGTGGTCCATAGATTCATTCATTCCCAGTTCAGTGGCAGCCCTAAGACTTCCTTTTTCCTCAACATGTACAACAGCTTTCAGTTTGAATTTAGTATTGTATGCCATTTTCTTAGTCATTATGTATGATTTGACAAGAGCCTCACAATGCTGTCAGATGAAATTGGGATTGAAAGCAAAACTGTAACTATCATAGAAGCGATATTCAAGTGTGAGCTGCTATGAGTTTTACTATCTGTTGTGTGAGTTTGGCAAGACCTGTGAGTTTGGCAAGTCCTGTGAGTTTGGCAAGTCCTGTGAGTTTGTCCTGAAATCAGTAGTTGTACCTGTTAGTGGCTAGCCATTTTTTGTTGTTGTTGTTGTCTTTTTTTTTTTTCCTTTCTTTTTCTTTTGCCATGTTGTGCACACACACAAGGTCTATATAACCAATAGGCAAAGGGGTCAAATTTCAGTAAACATGAAATTGCAGAAAGAATAAAGTGAGATTTTTTTTTTTTTTTTTTTTTGTGCCATCTCTTCTTCCGTGCCTCCTCTGTTACACCACTCCCATCATGCTCATTTCAGCTCTTCCATATATGGACCCAGAGGGGGCTGATAGTTGTTAATTTTATTCTGTAACAAAACGGATGGCATTGAACATTTTTTTGTCGCTACAAATTTTTTGCCCATACTTACCCAAGCAAATAGCATGGCGATTTTGAAGACCTCTTTCCACATGAAGAAGCCATATGATTCTTACAGAAGGGTTATGACATGCTTCTACTTTCACCACAAAGTTGCAGACCTACTGCAACCAAATCTAAAAAACCTCACCGATTCAGTGGAATGCAGCCTAAGCCCTCTTCACATCATTTAAATTTCTTGAGCTTTTTATCACTGTCGGATGTCTACCAAGATACAGGTGTCATCGACTTCAAATTCTGACTTCGGTGCTGCATCAGTGTAGTGTTTGGCACCTGACCCTGCAACTCCATACCTCAGTCCTCCCTGTTTTCTCTAAGTGAATACAATCCATCATAAAAACAGGCAGAATTGATGATTTTCCATTGAGTGTATCTTTTATCTACAAAATCCAGAGGATTTTCCATTTTCAAATCCTTGCTTGCCACATGAAAATTTGTCCTTTTGATGGAATGCCAGTGGGGAAGAATCTCTGATCCTGAAAAGGAACTGTCATCCCACCAATCCTAAATATTTTATGTGATACAACTTGTAACTCCTGATGTATTTCAGTGGGTGCAATAAGCCTCCCGAATCTGTGCGAAGCTAAGTAAGCGTTGGAAGAGTGGTTCACTATTTTTGTATTTTTCACATGTTTAAATGGCGTGTTTGCTAAGAGAAATTTTGAATGTGACAACTTTGCCAAGTGAAATGTTTGTATGTGAAGATCGGCTCCATCAGACACTTACTGACCACAGATGCTGCTAAAACTCTGATCACATCGCTGGTACTCTCCCGATTAGTTACTGTAGTGCCTTACTAGCTGGTCTGCCCAAAAATCTTACAGACAAATTGCAAAGAGTGATGAACTGTGCTGCTCGTCAAATTTTCAAGGCTCCCAAGAGAGAACATGTAACTCCTCTTCTGTCCAAGTTACATTGGCTTCCTGTTTCTGCCAGAATAGAGTATAAGATCTGCGCTCTTTGTTATAACCTGTTTGTTGGCACATCACCCACTTATTTGTCTGAACTTTTGCAGTTTTTACACTCCTGGGTCTTTACATTCCTCTGATGACAATCGTCTTTTTTCAACAAACCAAACCGCAAATACCTTAAAAAGACTTTAGGAGAGGGGGTTTCTTCTACCTTGGTCCGTCCATGCGGAATGATCTCCCTTTCCTGTGTCCACCATGCTCCATCCCTCTCCACATTTAAATCAAGGCTAAAAACACATATATTCCAAAAGTACTGTCCCCATTCCCTGTCATGAAAACTATAGCATTGTCAGTTATTGTTCAGCACAGATTCTTCCCATTTTTCGCAGAGTTGTCAGATGTTAAGTTACGTGTAGTGTTGTCTGTTCATGTGTCTGCGCAGGTCTGTCTGAGTGTGCATGTGTCGGTGTTTGTGTGTGAGCGGGCGTAGGTGCGTGTGCAGCCTTTGTGCATGTGTGTGTGTTGCTTACTTCTCTTCTGTCTTCTTGTTTAATAGTTTACAAGATTTTGTTTGTTTTCAACAGAAATTTTTATTAGGCCTATGTTACAATGGTGCGATGTTTATTTTTCCTTGCATTTCTGTGTCCTTTTTCAAAAATACCTTTTGACACTGTTCATGAAATGTGATCATGTGTGTGTTGTGTTTGTGTGTGTGCGTGCGCGCGTACACTTGCATGTTGTATATTAGAGATTCATCATGTCATTGAACGATTTTTAAGTATGTGAGATATTTGTGACTTGTTTATTTCTTGCTTAATATTTATGAAGTTTGCCTCTATTTTCATTCTGTATTTGGCATGAATGCAGCTGTTTATTGTAGTTTATGCTTTTATCCACACTTGTAAGTGCTTTGTGCTCATCAGAGATGGGGCGCATATAAAATTTCATTATTATTATGATTATTATTATGTGACATCAGTGTACTATCATGTGGCAGGTTCAGGGGAGGGGGGCATTAGCCAGCAGAGTCCCTGGCTGGGCCTGGAAATGTCGACCAAGCAGCTGGAAATCGAGTCGCTCATCTGCAACAAGTCACTGTCCGTCAATTCCCTGGACATCGAAGGGGGACTGCTACTGTGTGGCACCGACAGTGAAACCATCTACACGTTTAGCATGCCACAGCTTGGCTGAGGAATCGCCAACCACGCTTCAGTGAGGGAAACAACACGTTAACATGGACTCATTTACTTTGTTGGACAGAAGACAAGATTTGCACTGATAAAGAAAATTGGTGTTTGTTTTGTTTTGTTGTTTGTTTGTGAAGGAATAAAGCCTTTATAAAGAAAAGAAAAAGGTCTGTAAATAGCAATACATGACTCACTGGAATGCCCCCCCCCCCCCCCCCCCCCCCCCCCCCGACAAACTTTTGTATGGTTTGGTATTTCATTTATTAAGTCTTAGCATTACAAGTCTTAAGAAATAAAAATGATGTACTGAATATAATTTTTCAGACTTATTCATGTTTTCCCTTCACTAAACTTCACAACCATGGGGGGGGAGAAGAAATTGTGGCCTAAATAAATCTGTAATATATGCACTTGGCACATCCCTATTTGGTTTGATCAGAAAAAGGAGCTAGAGACAGGGAACTGGTAACTGTGTCTGAGCAGCTGCTTGATTACGTTTTGCCAGTATTTAGTCTATCCTGAATAATACAAGGCAAATTCCACAAAATCCTTCTCTACTGATTTTTCCCATCAAATTGTCATTGGCATTCTTCACACAAGTTGATGAACCAGTTAAACTACAAAGCAGCTAGAGTTTATTCTTGACAGATCATTATTATTTGAAGCCTGTTCTTTTGTGAGGTTGTATGGTCTTTTTTTTTTTTTTTTTTTTTTTTTTTTTTTTTCAATTGTTGTGCATGGTTTAAAACACTGTCTATTTCCTTTGGTGGAACAAATATGGTCTTTCGTAAAATGTTTTCAACCGTCTGTCTCTTCCTCTTCTCTCTTACCCACACTCTCCATCTTCCCTCTGTCTCTTTCACACGCAACACCCCCCCCCCCACATCTTTCTCTCTGTATCTGAATCAGCTTTTTCCTTCCATGTATGATGTTTGCATTCATATCCGTGTGTTTGTGACAGAGTGTGTGTGTGTCTGCTATATGTCCATTAATTTTGTATGAACCCGAAGAAAGGAATAAGCTATGAGAGTGAAAGAGTGGGAAATTAAATCTGTTTGTAGATTATCTGTTGTCTTTGGTCGTTTTATTGTGCAAAATCAGCCAAAGGCTATTTCCTTAATTTAAGACAAAAAGATCAAGATGGCCTGCCATATAAGTGTACAATTGCAGTTCTTTGATGAACATTTCTAAAAGTAAGTGAACATCAACTTAAAACTAAATCTAAACATGTTAAAAAGTTTATGAGAAATAGATGAGTATTAAATATTTCATCTTTACCTGCTATCTTGGTCGCCGATGACCTGGAAACAAGCTTAAATCATTTCATCTCAAACTGAAGTCTGCTGATGGAAATGTTAAGTTGTCAAAATTTAAGTCATCTACATGTTCACTGCTTTGATGAATGTGTATTAAAAGGGAAAAATAGTCACTTGCATCATTTTACCTATACACTTCCGATGATGTGGACAGTGAAGAACCATACTGGAAGTTTATTGGATAAGACAATACGGCAAGTAGAAACTGTGGGTGACCTGCATGGCCAGTTAAAATTTGAGGATTCTTTGATGCACATGGGTCTTCCATAACCTGCATCATGGGCAGAGGAAAACACAGTAAAACCACTCAGAAAAGCTTTAATGGTTAGTAGAAGTCATGTCATCGAGAATGTGTAGTCAAGCAACTCAGGGTAAAAGTTAATACTGTTGGGTGCTGTTAAGACTTTGGTGAAGAATCAGAAAGGCTGCAATTTAAAAAAAAACGAAAACGAAAACTGTGGGCGTTACTTAAAACATGTTCATCCAGACCACCTTGAAAACTTGTCAGACTGTTCGCAAGATATTTGCCAACAGAAGAAAAATACTTTGTGGTCATTAGAATTGTTAATTTGAATCACCATGACTATGAGGTAATAGGCACCACCTTGATAGATTCTGAAAATGATCGGTTATTAAGTTTAGATTTCATCAGTCACAAATACAAGACACAGACACTGAGAGACAAATGTACAAGTGTTTATTAACATGAGAGACAAATGTATAAGTGTTTGTTAACATGAGAGGCAAATGCATAAGTGTTTGTTAACATGACAGACAAACGTATAAGTGTTTGTTAAGTCTTTTTTTTTTTTTTTTAACGTGAGAGACACAAATGTGTAAGTGTTTGTTAACATGAGAGACAAATGTATAAGTGTTTGTTAAGTCTTTTTTTGTTTCTACTTGTTTCTTGCCATCTCATCTTTCATGCCACTGAAGTGGCCCTGCACATGCTGCTCATTGCCATCCACAGCCGCAGCCAGGCCCATCCTGCCACAGCTGTGGCATCAGCAGTCCACAGGGAGCAGTCGATGTCAGGCTGTCATGAAGCAACCCACCAGAGGTGATACTGCGTGCTGCCGAGTCACTGCATTGGTGTTCAGTGGTGCCTGCTCTGATCCAATATATGCAGGACACCACATACTAAGCCCCTTGCTGATGATAAGAATTGCTAAGTAATGGAGCCAACATGAATGTGCTGTCCCTCCGCAGGTCACCAACAGATCCGTCCAATAACAGTAACCATGAAGTGGCCAATACTAGCGACAGTGCTAGAACCAAAACAAGGGTATAGGCATGAAAGGGTAGTAGTTGTTTTTTTAGTGTGTGCGCAGGCTGATGCTCCAGTGGACACTACCTGTATAGACAGGCAAGGATTAATCCCATCTACCCAACAAAGGGAGTTGAGTTTTGTTTGTGTGTATGACCTTTTTTTCTTTTCAATCCCACCATTAAGGCAGCCATACTCCAACTTCGGAGAAGGTGCATGCAATGTGTAATGTGTCATCCATACCAATGGCCAAACTGGCCTTCTCTTCTGAAAGTTGGTGATGGGATTTTACGTATGCACAAGATGTTTTGCATACACATGGAATATCGGTTTATAGTCCCATTTGAAGGATTGTATGGGAAATGGAGTCAGAACCAATGTTAACTCCGAGAGAAAAATCCTGCTGCACCAAACGGCCCTGCGGAGATTCGAAACAGCAACCTCAGGATCACCAAGATTACAAGTCTGGAGCTCTACTACTGAGCTATTCTGGCCCCCCCCCCCCCCCCCCCCCCCCCCCCCCCCCACCCCCCCCCCCCCCCCCCCCCCCCCCCCCCCCCCCCCCCCCCCCCCCCCCCCGAAAAGGTTGTTAAAACTGATGTCATCAAGAAAACAGGGTATAAAAGGCCACAGAATTTGAGATCCGTTTTTTTTCTTCATCTTTTCCGTATTGATGGATGACCATGATGAAGGCAATGTTACAGATTTCCATTCATGTCTGAGACTGCATGACAGGACTTTACCCTTTAAACAGTCTTTCTTAAACTTACTGTATAACGGGTGAAATTGTTGTGAAAGACAGCGCAGTGTTGTACATCAGAGTCCAAACTGAATTATATGTAAAACATTTCAAAAGGAACTGAAACAGAAGAAAATGATTATCAGTAATACAGCAAATTATCAACCATTATTTAAACTGTGATTGTGATTGCATTCATATGACAACAAAGACGGATGCTAGTTCTTTAGCTTGAACTCACTGTTGAGAGTGTTTGTGAATGTTATGAATCCGTTTACGTATCCATATTCTGTCTTCAGGGACGATGTCTAAACACAAACCAGGCAGCATATGCTTTAATCTTGTATCCATTGCACTGGAATATAATGGCTTACTCTTGTCCAAAAGACAGAATGGGAATAAGTGTGCATGCAACTTGTTTTTTATATGCATGCATTAATCTGTAGTTTTTTTGTTTTATATGCATGCATTAATCTGCAGGATGTTGGTGTAATTAAAGTCCAAAGAGAAAATCTCTTCTGGTTGGGCTATTTCAGGTGGAAGTCCAATTGTGGTCCATGGAACAAGAATCTGTACTCTACCCACTAAATCAACCACACATCCTTAGGATGGATTGATGTGGCACATTTTGACCTAAACCATTTTAAAGTTGGTCAAATTGTGTGCAGGATACTCGACCAAAGGACAAAAAACATTTCTTGACTGTTTAAGTTGGATTTCCATTATGAGAGAGAACTCGGCTATGGTTTTTTTTTGGAATGACTGGCTTTGGAGTTTTGACTATCTGTTCTCACTGGTATTTAAAGCACAAAGTGAGCCACACGTACCCGGTAGAGTTTCATATGGTAGAACAGAATCACTTTCTTGAAGAAGCGATTCTTGATATTATCGTCAACTTGGAGAAACACTGCTAGTCAGTAAATGCTTGCTTATGAAAGAGAGAGGTTGGAGTCAACAAAGAAACACAACTACACTCACACTCAGCTGCATATCCAAGGAGGCACACAACCAGAGATGCGCTACATGAAGCTCAGATAGAAGTACACGCATTTTTTATACACACAAAGATGCACACACAAAATACATTCAGGCAAAGGCAAACACACGCACACACATTTTTGGATACACAAACGAAGGGTAGGATTAAAATTCATATTTTGGACCCATGGGAGTCCATTACTAGCACTTGTGAGACATTCCAGATTGACCACCAGGAGTATAGTTTAGCAAACCCAAAACATCTTCCTGGTGCCTTCATTACAACATGTGGTGTTCTGTGTTGCTTCCTTTTTTTTAATGCACAATGATTAAACTGTTCATACCACTACACAAAATATTTAAAGAAAATAAAGATGCATTTATTAACTGATTCACTGATTTATTGACTGCACAGGAAATGACTAATATGATTTATGGAAACTGTCATTGATGTGCAATAAGTTAGCATACATGCAAACTATTTACAAGCAATACATTGCATCATTTGAACAAAATGTAATGCAAAAATACTAGTTGTGCAGGCACTTTCTTTAATGAAAAGGCAAAGTTGAACATTATGATGGTAGAATAACAATTGACATGTAATTAGAACCTCCAGGTATATTGAAAGATAAGGAAAAACACAATATATGAATATTAAATATCTAAATGCACACGTTCCATGTATATAAACTTCCAAATATGTATCCAAGCATATGGCTGAAAATAATACATGTACATGCACCATCACTGAATGAACGCACACTCTTTCTGAGAGAAAAAAAAATGACAGAGAAAAAACAACTAATAAATATTGCAGCTTTAATATTGTGTGTACATGAAGTGGTAATAAATAATAAAGCTTTAAATGTTGCGCACATGAAATGAGATTGTGCTCAACGGCAGGGCCATTAAAACTAATATGACGAAAAAAAATTAGTTCAGAAGTCTGCAGGACACACAAAAACCTAGGTAACCAACGTTAACTGAAATCTGAAAGTTTAATTTTGGCACTGCTTTGGGAGTCATCTTAAAGTTCAGTATTATCTTTGTTTACAAGAAAGCAGGAAACAATAACAGCTGACCTCATTGATACTTTCTGTCACATCACATCCTATTTCAATCAAATTGTCTATTCGTGATTTATTTCGAATAATCACCCTCTAAAACCTCATGAGACTCTTAAAAATCATGTGGATTCCCAGGAACTCTGTTAGTAAACCAACAACAAGAAACCCTCATCAGTGAAATTATTCAAAAATGATACGATAACCCCCCCCCCCCCCCCCCCCCCCCCACACACACACACAATATCCACCTGTATAGTAAATATATGGCACTGTATACCAATCAGCAGACAAATCATTCAGAGACAAATTTACTGGACAGTATAACAGGCAGTGTGTGATATACATTTCTAGGATGGTTACCTGTTTCGCACACTGGCTCAATTTCTTTATCCTGGCCATCCTCCAATATATCAATTAACTTGAACTTCATAATGAAACCGATCTTGTGGGAAACTGTGTGATTCTGATTTACTAATCTTACCTGATTAGCATTCTTAGTGTCAATTTTTCAACTTTAATCTTAAGTGATGAAAACAATGACATGTTAAAAAGCTAGAAAATGCTGTGGATCGCTGAAAAATTCTGATCCACATTGTCCTATTAAGTTGTGTTTCTACCACTTGTTGGGACTAAGAAAATATCGACACTGAAGTTTGTCTTGACTATACACAATTCATGCACTGATAACAAATCCAGAGAGTTACATAGATTCACTTTGTTCACTGTCACAAATACCTAATGTGTGTGAACTTTAAGCAATGAGATCGTCAACTGACTTTTCAATGGTCAATCAAGATATGAACACAGCTGCTTTATCTGTTTCATGTTGTTCTTTGAGCAAGTTTCACACAGAATGACGGATTCTCTTGAAGTATTGTGACTCATTTCTTTTTCTTTTCTTTTTTTTTTTCCTTACACCTGTGAAAAAAACTGATCTGAGTAATCAACCTGTTTCCGTTGTCCATACATGTGCGTGTGTGTGCATTTTTGCATGCATGTTTGTGTCTGTGGTAAACAAAGTTGTCATTTTCTCAGCTATTACAATGGCTAATTTACTTAAACTTACTAGGATGACAAACATTGATGTATGACTTTTGTAGACATTCCCTGCATGAAGCTATTACTAGTAGGTAAATTGCCAAAAATGTGCAATTAATATCTTTAGCAGTATTTTCAAAGTGATCTTTGTAACTACTCTGTTTCTGTTGTCCATGTGCGTGTGTATACATTATTACAAAGGCTGATCTAACTACACTTAGTAGAATCATAAACATTTATGAGATTTTTCCAGCTATTTCCTGCATGAAGGTATCATCAGATGATAAATGCTAGAAATCTGTTATTAACATTGTTGGCAATATTACAGAGTTTACATTGTATATTATGTTATGCGATTACTGCTTTATACACAGATAAAATACATGTTAAATGATATTTTTGGTACTTAACAACAGCATGTGTTACATTGCATACCATCAAAATCAAGCCATTTATTGTGGTTTCTACCAGGCAGAAGAACATATGTAAGTAATAATAGGCCATATACAGATAATCTTGCCAAACATAGCTGAGTATATCACTTATCAAGCAAATAAAACTGCTTACTTTCAACAATAACACGTATCTACAAAAATTGTTTCAATGCATTGTAAATCTTACATTGCTGCCAAAATGATTGAAAATGAATGCAATCATTGGGAAATCAAAGAAGGATGCATCAAATAAACTGAGGTCGTGTTGCATGCAAACAATAACGCCATTCATTACATTTTTTACATGGCATCTTCGAAATATCTCGGCCCCAAACGGCAGCTCTCAGTCATAGAAAAGAGAGCTGCTAGCAGAATGTTGACCAATACTCAAGTCAAATCCTTTTCATTCTGGTGAACTGAGAACACCACAGTCTTTTCCTGCCCCCCCCCCCCCACCTGTTCATCCATCCCACCTCATTCATTACAGTGGAGAAGTGGTAAAGGAGCACTGAAACCTGACTAAGAATACCAAGTTACAATGCAAAAGGAATCGGCCTTACTCTTTGGGAAAAGGAGGGGGAGGAGGAGTTGTAACACAACAGTACAGTTATACCAGCAGAGGGCATTTGTCAGTGGTTTAAGACGGCCACCCAAAGTGTAAATACAACATGACCTAAGGCCTGTTTTACCATGCTCTGCTGTTTGTTTTTTTGTTTCTTTTCCATCTGCAAATTTCTCACAGAGAAAACAAGCGTGTGTGAAAACTTTGCTGCTAGCATGTTACTCCGTTGATACGCTACCTGATATGCAAATCTTCCCTCTTGCTTCGATCTTCCCTATACATCCTCCCTTGAAACTCCCTTTTGAAGATAAGAAGAGTCTTTAAAAAAAAAAATACTTCACAATGGACAAGGTCTGTGAAAATGGAACTTTACTATGGCTGACAAATCTTTAAAAAGAAATGAGCAGACTGCTGTATCTCTCTTATTGTTTCATTGAGGAAGGTCCATCTTGTTAGTGACAGACTCTCCTAACCATGGTTATCAATGTATGAAATGCCCCTGCTGAGTTGTTCGAGGTAGAAATGGTACAGAAACACAGGCACCTGCTGAATATTACCAACATATACCACTGAAATAAGTTTTACTGAAATGAATGTAATGAATGTCACAAAATTCCAAAAGGCGAAAGAAGAGTAAGATGTAACTGGAAGAATATATTACAGGTCATTTATGCAAACAGTGACTTTGAGAAGTTAAACTAAATACAAAATTATCAAAAATGTCTGAGAACATGTACAAATGTAAAAACAGACAGTGATGAAATCAAAAGACAAGCACTGAAAGCAGTTTTGTTGCACAAGTCGGATTACTGCAAAGACTAGATTACTTTGATGCTGTTTTCGGTATAAGAGTAAAAAAATCATCATGTTTGATGGTTTTGCTGAAAGTGTATAAAATATCCACCCACACTTCAGCTCACTGGCAAGAATCAGAATGTTCTGCAGAGATACATGAAAATAACAATGTATTTAACAAATCCATTTGTGTAGTATTACCACTGATGGCAGAAGAGGAAGATGTGAATGAATAAAAAAAAATGTGAGTGATAACAAAACAACAATAATGAAGACAGGAAGTGTGATATAGCACTAGTATTAGCAGTAATTAAAACAGTATTTCCACAATACGTATTGCGGTTGATGATGACGCAGCAATGATGAGTGGGAACAGCAGGCCATAACCTTTTCTACTTTCAGAATATTATGTCGCCTTCAACTAAGTACATCACAAGCAAAACACCATAAGCCATATCCACATAGGAATCCCCACCCCTAACGCCACTTTCATCCAGCCACATGATCTCTTCCCCTCTTTGACAGCACCGAACAACACGCCTGCATTGCGCTTCTGCTTGGCCTCCCATGCATGATGCACCGCAAACGCTCCGAAGAACAGACAGAGCATGGCAGAAGGTAGGACAGGCAAACCAGTTGGGTGGTCGTCTTAAACGGGCGTGGCAGCAGCTCCTGGGACAGGACGGCAAATCATTACAATGATTATAAAAGAACTGCTGTTTTGAATAAACTTCATGTACCATGGTTTCATTATAAGACTTCAAATCCATCACAGAGTCTTTGATACATGTATCTGGGTTTCCACCTACGACTAATTTGATCATCTAATTTTGACCGTAAAGTAACAGGTTTTGCTCCCGAGGTGAAACAACTGCATGTCAATATCACCAAACTAGTGCTGCCTGTGGCACCACTTCACTTAGCACATATGCAGACATGAGGCACAGTACAAACAGAAACTGAGCACTATCTGGAGAGTCATTTGGAATTGCAGGCACGTCAGTGTTCCCTCTCTGCATATAACTATTTCCTATTTACTTGTGGCTTATCTTTTTTGTTAAAACATTTCTAGTTCTAAAACTTCGGCAAGAGGATACTGGTACTGTTTCCTTTTTTTTTTTTTTGTCTTCATGGTTTTAAACATGCACCTGTCAATTGTATTTTTTTCAACTGATTTCGTTTTTTCAAAACCTGATTTGTTTTCTTTCTTTCTATTTATTTTTTGTTTACTATGCTGAAATTCTTCAAAACATTATCCCGACTCCCCGATGTTTTTTCCCCCACTCATAACATCTAAATGAAAAACTTGTTGAAAATACATTTGAACGCAGTAAATCTCTTACTTTACAATGTGAAATGGGTGCTTCAGAGCAGTGCCCATTGTTTGTTAGCCCCTTCCATTCCACGTTCCACCCCTCTCTCCACAGTTATAATTTCTCCTCCTGCTTACTTTCACAAAGCTGGTATTCCTGATTCATGGAGAGTTATAAATAACGGTCACAGATTTCAATTCACCCAGAGGTTTGCACAGTTTTCATGTGAATTACAGTTAAAATCATCAAACTGTAAACCTTCACATATATATATTTGAGGGAACAATGTTAATATGAATTCTCTGTTTATACACTGAAATGATGGATGATGCAATTGAAGTGAAAAAAAAGATATCACATTCACATTACATACAACACACACACAGTACAATAAGAGAGAACAAATTAAGTGGATACTATTGTATCACACTCCATATTTGTGACATCTGAAGAAGATATATTCATTGAAAATGTACTTGTTTCTTTTGTATTGTGTATCAAACAAGCACCACTTTGCACTCACCTTGTGTGTTCAATTGTATTTTGGCTTGTTTAAAACTGACCAATTTGATGGTAAAACAGGATGAAAATCATCTTTGCTGTCTAAGAACATTGTAAACTGGAAATCGGCCGCCGCAACTGTCCCCTACTCTAATCCTTAAAAATGCCACTTTTTTCTCTCTATCCATATATCCCTTCACTGTTTCAATTCTGCCGTTCATATTATCCCAACCTCCTCAACCTTTCTGAAAACAAGCAAATCAATTTCTATTGCAAACCAAAAAAGTAACTTTAAAACACCCTTTTTTTTTTCTTAAACATGCTGATTACTCTTTCAGTGTGCTTCTACATTAAAAATGTGTGTGTGTGTGTGGGGGGGGGGGGGGGGGGGGGATGCTTCCTGCAATATTTGTACATAACGTTTCTTCTCTTTTTGAATTAGTTGTGCTTAGACCCATATGGCCCACAGCGTATGCGTGCTTTAATATTTCTGGTTTAATTTTTATTTTGTGCATGATTTTTCTTTCTATTCCTTTGTTTAGAGCCATAACGCATGTGCAGTTGTGTGTGTGTGTGTCTGCATGCATGTGTATGCATGCAGATTTTTTTTTGTTTTCCCCTGTGTGCTTAGAATTGATTTAATCAAGGTTTTGTGCATTACAAATACCATAATTATTATTATTAAAGCATGCATGTCCCAAAAGAACAGATAGTGACCTTCCTTCATTTGCGTAGGTCATCAAGGCCAAAAAAAACCCTTACTTCAGAGTTGACACGTCGAACCAGGACAGGCACAGTGTTGGTGTTCTCTCGATCGGGATTGTCTTCAGTATTTCTGTTATGCATCTCAATGGCAAAAGTCCTCACTGGCTGCTCAGAGTTGGAAGGTTCCATAAACCTGCTCAAATCCACCGCTGTATGCTGCTTCTCATCTGCATTGTTCTGTGCGGTTGCTTCTGCTTCTTTGGCCTTCAAATCTACAGGTGTGTTCGACATGGCAGTGTGTTGTACACAGATCACCTTTAGGTACTCTACAGACTGGTCTGCCAAAACAGAGCATATTGATGGGTCAAGCATATTAACAGTGACAGTTACAATCATACCACCAAAAAACAAACCAACAACAACAACAACAACAAATGCCATTGATCAATATGCACCCATACATACATTCAAACCATAAGAACATTGCACCTTTCTTTGTTCTTCCAGGCCAAAATGCTATGCTTTTTCTTACTATCCATGTGCCCATCTTCTGTTAAAATTCTTCAATAAAAACAGAAAAAAAATCAGTTTAAGCCTTTCTATGATATGGGCATGTGCATACTCGCAATACACAGAAGTGGATTTTTTTTCCTTTACATCTGAAGCTTAGATGAGTGCACACCCACATCCTGTGGAAATTAATAACCACCAAGGATGTCCCTGCCATCACTAATGTGTCCCACAGTACAGCTCATGGATGCATGCATACCAAGATGGTAGAGAATGTTTTTTTTGTTTTTTTTTATACTTATACAAAAATAAGTTCAATCTTGCTTGTACAATGGATTTTTTTGGTACCCTTTTTCTGTACTTTTTTTTCTTAACTTACAGAGAGTTGTGGAACAATCTGCCAGATCACACTGCCACCACTGGAATGCTAAACTTTCCAATCATTTGTTAAAAGTGTCTCTAGAAGTATTACAGCTTTCTGATAAATTGCACATGCAGAGGATGCTTGCCTTTACGTTAGCAGCTGCATACAATGAAAACATCAACAAACCAGTCAGACACACACACATGCATGCTATTAAAATATGATCACCTTCAACTCTGTATATTAAAGCAAAAAGACTGATAACAAGCCTATAAGCCAATCATTGATATGACATACGATATGACGTGTTTTCAAGCTTTTAGTCTAGTCATAATCTTCATCTTGCAAAACATGCGTTGTTTACTCATACTCAGTGCTAAGAACCATCTTCTGGTACAGCAGAAATGAGGTCACACCACTAGGGATTATAAGTGCTCTAACTTTTCAGTTGCCCTACCAATTAGTATGCTTATTCTGCTTCGTCTTCCACGGGCAGGTACCACGAATAATCCTGATCCAAACTACTGTTGAAGTTAAAAATGAGATTGGCTAGTGAGCTATCGATTTATGTGTATGTCTGTGTCGTGAGCACAGGTTACGCAAGGTTAGACAAAATTACGAAAACAGGTTTCGCAAGCTCTGGCTTTTCTCGGAAGTTGTTGCTTTTCCATGGGATTGGTCCATGCTATGGCTCCATTACTTTCAACTGGTCCATTGTTTCACCGACGTCCTCAAATGTCCTCAAAATTGAAAAGAAAAGTTATTAATTCCGCAAAAAAAAATATAAGCAAATCACAGGACAAAATTACGATGCATTTCGACGTTGTTTGTTGTCATTCTTTGTTTTTATTGTCCTAAATGTTGATTGCTTTCGCCTGAAGATCGAGTCAAATTTTGTACTGTAATCTGTTTGTTGTATTGTCTTGCGGAACTAATAATCTTTCTTTTTAAAATTTGCTTCAATTTCCGCCTTCAGTCACCTCGCTTTGAAACTTCGTCAACAAAAAAATTATGGTTCGCTTAGGTGTGACTTGCCTGTTCAACATTACGCGGAAACAACGGAATAATGTTAACGTGAGTGGAATGCGACCCGAACACGATCTCACTCAATTCTGCGGCTGATCCGTTGTGCGGGCTGACCTGGATCTGTATGGGTAATTAAGCTTTGCAGCTGTGAACAGACTGGTGCGAATGCATGTCACGCAAAATCAAATCACATTGGCCACATGAAATGAGGCAGGGAACAATAACAATAAACAAGTAGGGTAACTCTTGCTCATAAGCTCACGTAGGCTAAACAAATTTACTGAGCGGAGTTTGGCCCTGTTTTAGTTGCCGTACTATACTAGTGCTCTTAATACAGTTTGTTGTTGATCTAGATCAAAGACCAAAAGATCAGTTCTGTCTTGGGGAACGCTCGTATTTTAGCGAGGGAGAGCTCTTCTGGCTCTTTGTTCTGAGTGCTCGAGTTCAGGTCATCACAGTCTGGAGGTCGTTGCTCCAAACTGTGAAAGTGTCTCGACAGTATCCGACAACTGTGAAGGCCAGAAACGAAACAACATTTTTGGTGGGGGGGGGGGGGGGGGGGGGGGGGGGGGGGAGGGGAGGGGGGCAAGCACGAACGGATTTTACAACTGGGAGGAAATTATTAACTTCCCTTTAAGCACTTTTGGGGAGGGTCATTGCAAATCCCTTGATACAAAATCGTACGAAAATAACCTCAAACAGTAAGTAGGTGCAGTCGCCTGTCCCACGAAGGTCTGGTACAGGCCGTATGGAGGCTAACAAGACACGATGTAAGGGTTCTTTCGGGCCGATTTGATGGCAAAAGATACTCCAGCACAAAAGAAATGGACACGAATATGAAGACATTTACAACATTGAGAGTGTTAGAGCCCATTTAAAGGCCTGCTCCCGGGTCCTCTACCTTTGCGTTCAGAACGCTCAATTAACAGAATTGTATCAATTTTGACAAGCTGGAGAGTACGATGTTATGATGTGAAAAGCAGAAAACTATCAACAAACTATCCGCTTTATAAACAAAAGATCACTAGCGAGAGGTCGCACAATGGCCTTTTTGCAAATACCTAGCAGGTAAGCACACATTTTTCTTTTAATTTTTCTTTTATATTAACAGGATAATTACTGACTGGAATGATTTCTCTATTGTTAGCCTACAGTAGTAAAATTCAAAAAGGAAGATTTTTATACGTAAGCATTTCATTTAAGGTAAAATGAAGGGAAAATATAAGGGGGGAAAAAGATGTAGCAGCTACCAAAACTCTCAAGGTTGATCAGATCATGACCAAACAGTTGCTGAAGATAATGACCCTCAGACAAGGACCTTATTTAGAATCCATCCTTAACATGGCAGATGAATGACATGCTTGACTTTGAGAATATTAGATTTCACATTGACAGTACAAGCAGAGAACATACTTTTGGACAACAAATCCAGAGTGATATGATGTGCTGAAGCTCTGTGGAAGTGGACTTTGAAAATGTAGCAAGACTTCTGGATCACACTGTAGAGACTATTGGGAGAGAGCTGAAAAACATCTTGTGTGAATAAAATGAAGAATCTCTGTGCGGAGTGAAACTTTGAAGAGCATGCTGTCCAGAATTATCTGCTTTTCTGACAGGACTGCAGGGATGGACGATTTCAGTGAAAAGCTGTGTGAATTCAAGTCACACTGTCTGAAAGATGAGAATGCTGACATTTATTTCTTCTAATGCGATGCTCAGGTCCTGCAAAGAGTCAGCCTAGCAAGTGATGTATTATAACAAATATGATGAAAAAAGAAAAAACGGAAACGCTTTTCAAATTACTTGGAAAATCAATTTTAGATATAAGTTCTCTCGATGTCCTGGGCTCGGCAACTTATAAACTAAACTGTAGTAAAAACCGGAGACGGTAAGATATAAGAAATAAAAACAATTCTTTTCATGTCTTCAGACCAACATTTTTGACAAATTTTCCCTAGTTGACACTTTCTTCAGGTCAGGGTACAATGATTTAAGTTTCACATCAAAATGACATTTCATTTACGGTGAATTTCTGTTCAGGTAAAATGCTGAGAACTGTTGCAATTTTTGCATGCAAGGCAAAATACACGTACCCATGGACCCCCAACACACACACACACACACACACACACACACACACACAGGTGTGTGTGTGTGTTTCTGAGAGAGAGAGAGAGAGAGAGGGACACATTAAAATTATGTCTGATGAACGACTAAAGAAAACGCAAAAGGATGAATGAATGATGGGGGGAAGTTAAAACAATAAATTAAGTAAACCAAGAAAATGATGGATGGGATGAAAAAGGGAGAATGTGATGATGAACAAATTTTGTGCCAAAGAGAATATGAACTGATGCAGCGAGAGAACGTAAGAACGACCCAGAGGGCAGGAGAACGAATGACGAATGACGGTCGAGAGGCGAACGGGAAATAACTCAGCTGACTGAGAAATGTGTAGAGAAACACACCCCCATAAACAAGATGATAGCCCCAATCCGGAGAACGCAAAATAAAGGTGGATCGAATAGAACGACAAGGTGATGACTGAAAACCCAAGGCAAAAGCGGCACAGGGAAAGCTTTTTAATACCTAAAAAAAAAAAAAAAAAAAAAAAAAAAAAAAATCAGCATTCAGGACATAGGCTGCACGGGAAGAAAACGTCGTGAGAAGATGGACTGAATATTGCTCTGGTCTGAACTCAACAACAAACAGGAAAGAAGGCTGTGGTGTAGTCTACTAACAGTTCAGGATTCATGAACCGAACATGACTGTCCGGTACTCTATGAAGAAGGCGTAGCAGTGGTGACGTTGCTGTCATGTGGCAAGACACTGAAAACGTCTCCGCAGAACTCTTGGCCAAGGCGGAGACACCATGACTGATGTCTTTACTGCCCGTCTGCGACGAAATCTGGCAAACTGAACGTGGCTCACTCCGAATACTCATACACTATTTGTCACTCTTCCGTAGAAAGAAAAGCATTTTTTTTTTTTTTTTTTTTTTTTTTACAGCTGCAAAGACAGATTTGCACAAGCTAACCAGTATTGACTCTGCCTTGGAAATTGCATTAGGACTTCCCGATGGGCTTCAATTGATTTGATGTACGAGGAGGCTGGCGTATCGCCCTCAAATTAACCCAGGCTAAGTTGCGCCTGTAATTTTACAGTGAGAGCTAGAACTATCCCAAATTCGGTAATGACTGAACTGGATGAAAGTAAGGATAGGACTCAAAGTAGGACAACACTTAAAGAGAAAGATAGTGGTAAAGGTGCAAGGGGATGAAAGACTGAATATAATGGGGAGAATTCCCTTTTCTTTTTTTAATTATTTTTTGGTAAATGTGTTGTGTGTGTGTGTGAGGGTGTATGTGTGTATGTGTGTGTGTGTGTGTGTGTGTGTGTGTGTGTGTGTGTGTGTGCATGCGTGCGCGCATACATATGTGTTTATGTGTATGTGAGGGTATGGGTGTGTTCGTACTGAGATGTGTGTGTGTATGAGGGTGTATCCGAGTGTAGTGTGTGTGGTGTGTGTGTGTGTGTGTGTGTGTGTGTCTGTGCGTGCGCATATGTATGTGTTAATGTGTATGTGTGGGTGTGTTCGTATTGAGATGTGTGTGTGTGTGTATGTGTGTGTGTGTGTGTGTGTGTGTGTGTGCGAGTGCGAGTGAATTATGTTCCTTTTCTTTAAATGATGTTCATAACGTTTTCGTAAATGTCAGTACAACTGTGAGTTAATCTGACAAAAAAAAAAAAAAGGTTTCTGTGTGAGTGTGCACATGCGCGCATGCATTCGTGTGTGTGTGTGTGTGTGTTTGCGCGCGCACGTGCGTGTGTGTGCGTGCGCGCGTCCTCGCACATTTTACAGCATTGAATATCTGGAAGCTAAGTCAGACATGAAGAAGTAAAAGACCGTACTGCAGGCTTAGTTCGATGTCGAAAGTCTATGCACAACTCCCATGCGAAAGTGCCTTAAATCAAGTCACATACATTTTGTGTTGTCTGACACCCCCCCTCCCCTCCTCTCCCCCCCCTACCCCCCGGGACGTGAACAAAATGAGCACGAGTTTGTACTATCACGTGATCATCCAGCATCCAATCAGTGTAAGGGCACCATTTTTGTCTCCCTCGCAGCACAACATCGGTTGGACGTCGCTGAAGTTAATCCATTATCGATTTTGAAATTTACTCAAGTTTTGAGAAAATCAACACAGTATCAACCCATTTGTCAACTGGGTCGAAGGTGGTTTACCAAAAGGAAGGTTTTTGCTCATTTGAACCTTATCTCTCTTTAGCTAAAGCTAGCTGGATTTAAAGAAAACTTTCCACCTCCTCCCACCCATCTGTCCTCTCATACTCACCCCTCACCGTGCCACCGTATTTAAGTACAGACGTTCAGTTATTAGTGGGTGGTTCATCTGTTGAGTTTGTTATGAATCCTAATAATTTTTTTTACCCAATATTTACATTTCTTTCTGTTATCTGGTAAGAAAAAGAAGTGATTTAGATTATCAGTTGAGCTTCTTTTCTTGAATGTATTCTCTTGCAAGGTAAAGAGTGGAGATTGGGTGTTTATAATTACAAAGTTATAAAGTGTTCTCGTACCTCATGGTTCACGGTTTGAATTCTCATGCATCCTTATTGGTTCACTGCCCACCACCCACTCCACCCCTCTCCACCACCCCTTTCCCGCTGTCTATCTCTCTGCCCACCCCTGTTTCAGCTTGCAAGATTTCCTTTTCTGTCCTCTGTTCCAGACAAGATCTCTTTTCTATCACAAATCAAACCCAGGCTGATTGTAAAAAATGCGCAAAAATGGAAAGGGATAGCAATTCTGTGGTATTTCAGCTAATGAGCTTTAGTCTCCATAAGTCGGAAAGTCCTGTTGAAGAGGAGAGGTGCTAAAGATCTTTCTGTCTTACTCTTACCCACCTACCCCCTCTGCGTCCTCCCCAAACCCCTTTCCCCACTCCTCTCCCTCACTGAGGCTCTCAGCCGATTTAAAAGAAACTTGGGTAAGCTCAGGCTGGCAGAATTTCATTTCTCACCTCACTGTACATTCTCAGAGTCAACCAAGAGAGGACGAGAGAAACACATAATTCTCTGATTTCCCTGTTCTTTGGCCTTCACCCTTATTATGAATACTGAAGTTCTGCGTCTACATATCCATTCAAAAGATATAAGCAGCATGTACTGAGCATCTATGAATGCCTGCCAAGAAAGAATAATTCCCGCCTGAGACAGGAAACTAAGACTCGGGGCTGGTACCACATAGACCAGAGGTGTACCTCCGCTGTCCTTAGCAAAATTTTGCTGTAGATTAAACCTCAGGAGAGAGTTCTGTCACATTCTATGGGATTTCATGTCGCTTGTTTAGGGTGATGCTGGTTGCTCACAAACATGACAGCCCCTTAACCCTTACTCTCGCACTTAGCTCTGCCCTCTCCCTCTCACCTACTCTTCTAATAGACCTGCAAACTGGTCAGACTTGCAGGATTTTCGTTCTACCCCCTTCTTATTTGGGTACAAGCATCAACTCATCACAGGAAAACTCGGCATAAGTTATCAGGAATCGCTCAGTGACATTGAAAAATATTTTGCATTGGAGAGAGAGGGGGGGGAGAGGAGGGAGAGGGGCAGTCTGAACTAATACCGTTGCATTTTCTTTTTTTTTTTTTTATAATTATAACGGAAGGGGTGGGGGGATGAAAGACAGTTGATATTTATGTGAAAAGTGGGGGTGGAATGGGAGTGGGGGGGACAGACTTATCTTTTAATTTTCTTTTGTAAAAGGGGGGGGTCCTTGAATTATCACCAAAATTGATGAGGGGGAGTAGGAGAAGTATTTGACGTAAACTATCTTTCTTGAGAGTCCCCATTGGTATCTTTCACATAGATCCTGTGAAATTTTGAAAGCCCCAAAATTTACAAAATAGTCTAGATGTCTCATGAGCAGATCTCGAAAAAAAAAAAATCAACTTGTTAAAAGAAAAAAAAAAAAAATTGTGATAGAATGGCAGTGTTTTTACTGTTAGCTTAAAATGACATTATAAAGTTTAACTACGTTCTGTAACTGATAAACTGATCAAACACACACACATGTGCATGTGTATATTACATGTGAAAAATTACAAAGCACAATAATAACAAAATAATAAGTAACTGTTATTTAAAAAAAATCATACTGACATGGTTGAGAGATGTTAATGTACTTGAAAAAAGTCCAAATTACCATAGAACAAACTGTCAACAAAATGACTTCTAAGAGACGTGTTTGGAATACCTACTAACATGGCGTCAATATAATCTGTACCCTGCTAAAATTGTGTACTAAAGTGTGGAAGAGCAAGTCACTTTCTTTTTTGTTTGTTTGTTGTTTGTTTCATTTGATGATGTTCTGAGTTTTTAAGACTAACAAAATACAAATAAATATTAGAAAGCAAACAAGTAGGGTAACTTTTGCTCCCATGAGTTGCCCTACCTTGTTATTTATTGTTAACTGTTTCCTGCCTCACTTTAGATTTCCTTTCATAGCAAAATACAAGTTTTCCACATGAAATCTTCGTGACAGTTTGTGTAATGTCATGAAGCGGGTATAGGGGAGGAGGGCACAAGCCAGCGCAGTCCATGACTGGGTCTGGAAATGTTAACCGAGCAGCAGCAACGAGTCACTGTCCGTCAATGTCATGGACATTGAAGGGGGACTGCCACTCTGTGGCACTGACAGTGAAATCATGTATGGCTTGCCCGAGGAATAGCCTACCACACTGCTTTAGGTTTATGAATAAAACAACGTAGTTTTCATGGACTTGTTTACTTCATTTGAAAAAAAAGAACACAGTGAGCTGTTTTTACTCTTAATGTGAGTTGTTTGATCATTGCTTCTACGAGTATCGCATAAACACACACACACACATGCGTACACACACACATATGCACACACACTCACTCAGACATACACACAAATGTGCGCACACACACACACACACATGGGCACACACACACACTCTCTCTCTCTCTCTCACACACACACACCTTATCCAAAAAGTGAAACGGTTATGAGTGTAATTTTGTATTTATTTCATTCTGAATATTTCAGTTCTTGACAATAATGATGCAATGACATGGACTCAAAATTATTTGTCTTTTCTATCACAAAGCTTCACAACCATAATTGGAAAATAAGATACATAGTAACATACATATATTACATATATATATATATAGAGATATAGAGAGAGATAAAACAAAAAATTCCCCCCCCCCCCCCACAAATTAACGTCTGTGCTTATGCTTTCACACACAGTACTCAAACAGATACACTACACTGTACATTTGACTGCATTAAACATTGGGGTATTTTGCTGTTGCAATTATTCCTTTTATTTCTAGGTAAGTTTTTTGGTCAAGAGTGCATTTTGATTTCTGTTCTGCAACTCAGCACTCTGGTCATATGTGCAGAGCAATGTAATGGTTGAACAAAATACAAAAAAACAATAACTTCATGGGCAATATCTTAATAATATATCGATAGGTGCTGAAACCCTTTAAAAACACTTATGAGGAAGAAAATCAACATTTTATTGATAATGCAAATAAGTTCAAGATCATAAAAAAAGCAGTAATGAAGCATACTGTACACATTGATAACAATGAAAGCTTTTTTTTCCTTTTTTTTTTAAACCAATGAAAGCTTCTTTTGCTCCTCTTTGTGGACATGAAAAGATCACTTCAGCGCCTATCACAGATCAATCCATACATTGCTAAATTATGCAAATGAACTTTAATTCTTAAAATCTGCTTCTAGAAAACAAGGTAAATATACAACACAGGTGAATCCCTGAAAGTGAAGAGATTCATAACTAAATCGTCGGCAATGAAAACAAATCAACCAACCAAATTTCAACATAACAACAGACGAAGAACAAAATTTAGAGTTTACAAGACTAAGAGCGATTGCCTGTTCACTTCAAACTGCTTTACATCTGGTAAAAAAAAAAAAAAAAAAAAAAAAGGTTCTGTGGAGTCACATCATGAACTATTGATAGCAAAGTCTTTTTATTTCCCACTACTGGTAATGTTCCTACCAATGATTATGTGAGAGAATCAGGAATAAATACCCAGGAAAAATATATATGGAATTTACAGATTTCAATTGTAGCTTGAAATAAAGGCTTTTACCTTAAGGACAGAGATTGTCTGAAGAAATAGTTTTTTAAGACAGAAACTAGTGCATGACTGTGGATTATGACAGCAATGAAGTAGCCAGGACCTAATCAAAGGATATAATATAAACAGGTAGAATTTTACTGTAGTACAGGTTCGTTTGCCTTCCATAGTGTACTCTCATGATAAAAAATTTTTTCTGTTAACCATTCAGGCACGGCACGTTTTTAAGAAATGAAGAAAAAAATCCACAGAAAGAAAATCACAATTCCACTTTGTCTATTTTGTTTTGCTTCTTCAATCTGCACTCGATGCTCTTGAAATGAATGATAAATCAAAGACACTTAAAATGATCTGTGACATAATAAAAAACTAATGATGAGTTGTTAAGATGGAATTGAGTTTTGAGATCAGAATAAGAAAAAGGTGCAGAATGATTCATTAATTGTGATTGAAATGAGGAAACGGGATGTGGAGAAAGTCAATTTACATAAAGAAAAAACAGACAAACTGACAAATCAGTAATAAAGTACATGGATGTCTGAGGTACAAGAAGATCAATGGAATCACAAGTCTAAATTTTTGTGGACTGAAAGAGACGATCAAGACACAAACAATAACCATTTTCCGAATATTTCTATCAAAGAATGTTTAGCTGAATTGCTGATGTCTAACGTCTTCATCAAACAAGTTTTCTTTCTTTCCATTCATCTGCTGAGTTAAAAATAACAATTTCAGTTTTATGTCTTCAACAATACACACAAACTCTGCAGAAACACATTTCAATTTTATACTCTGCATTGCTATATCAATAGGACCCTACATGGTACTAAATATTAGGTCCATGTAGATTCCACATCTTTTCCCTATCGATGTACTGGCAACCAGATCATCAGTTGTTACTATGAGAGTGTAACACTCAGACATGGCACATGCATTATCATTGTACACACATGCACATTCCAAGCTGACTTGTAACATACAATAACAAAGTGTCTATCTACAAGAAGCACACAATCACCTCTCTCTTCAACGTCCAATCATTCACCAGTACTCCAAGTCGGAATCTCCCCCATCTTCGCTGGCAGAGCTATCAGAGGAAGAGGGGTATTCACTGTCGCCGACAATGGGATACACATGATCTGGCCTCTCCATGTGCAGCTCCGACATTTTCAGTCCCAGCTGTTGCAGGAGCAGCTCCATCTGCAGGCAGATCAGGGTGTTTTTGGGCAGTCCCAGCAAGGCCACCAAGGCCGTCAGCACAGTGTCGTCGTTCACCACCAGCCCCATGTACTCCTCATACACCTCCCTCTGACGCAGGTCCTGGGGCTGGAAGTTCTGGCGGAAGGTGGCCACGGGCAGGATGCACTGCAGGCAGTGGGTGCTGTCCACCAGGCACTGCCGGAACACCTTGCGTGCACACAGCTGCTGCAGGGAACAGCTGGTGCCTCCAAACAGCAGGGGGATCAGCCGTGCCCGGTGCCGTCGAAGGTGAGAGAGTTCGGGCAGGAGGGTGTCAATCAGCTGGACCAGCTCTTCTTCTATCTCAGGCTGGTTGAAGTAACCTGCGCAACAGCCAGCTATCGGTGTCAGGTTGTGTTTGTAATAACATGTCACGACCTCAGAGCTATAGGTAATGTTAATATTAGTGTTCCTGTCTCTACTGTGTAAAGTCAAGGATCTGTGCACCTCTTAGATCATTATGTTTTCTCCTCTTCTTATATATTATGCAATTCATTTACTGGATATGTTCCTGATGGTATTCTTGCACAAGTAGCCTTTTCTATGGTGAATACACCAATCTTCACACAAGATTTTTACCTGAAGTTCATACAAGTGAGTCATATCATTTTCTCCTCCTCTTATACATTATGCAATTGATTATGTTTTTTCAACCATTTTGATGTGCATACACCTAGGCATTGAAATATTGGACACATGGTGATTTTTCACTTCTGAATGAAGTAGGCATGTGCATGCATACCCATACTTATACAGGAAAACTGAGGAGTAACTTTTTTTCTACCCAGTGTGGGTGTGCACATACCCATGCCACTTTTATGGGACTGCCTCTTAATAACTACAGTAGTGCTTACACTCACATCAGACAGAAAAGCTGAACTTTTCTTTGTTACTTTATAATTTTTTTCTTTTAATACAGAACTTTTATTGGGATGGAAGAGGGAATATGGGGAATGATAAAAAATCAAGTTCTGTTGGTTTGAATGCATGTCTGGGTGCAGTCGTCAACAGAATTCAGAAAAGGCCAAGCTTAATCTACTGGATACCTTCTTCGGAGCACTCTTCCTTGCATTTTCTATGGTGAATGACCCCATTTGAGAATCAAGTTGCTGTACGTCTGAAGTTCATGCAATCGTGTAAAATCATTTTGCAGCATTAAAACAAAAAGTTAGAGAGGTTTTTTTAAACCTACATGGGCACTTGGGTAAGTGCAAACTTTTGCCATGATCTAACCCCACCAAAATCTGTTGTGCATCTCCTCGCATATCTTCAGAACTGTCACAAATGCACTGATGCTGGAATGTACCTGACTGAACCCTCACTCTCAGCTATACTTTGGAGGTGCTTGCAAGTTTCCAGCCTGATTTGTTTTTAATAAGTGACAGTGACAGAACAAATACACCCCCCCAAACCCCTTTTTACAAGTTATTTTGCTCTCTGGATTAAGGTTTTATCCCTTTATGCACCAAATCTGACAAGTCCTTTGATGACAATATATTTAATAAGCCTCTTCTTTCCACTAAATTTAGTTAAAATTAATGCAGTATTTTTTGCATAATCTTGCCAACAGAATGAAAAACCAGCCAAACAGATGAGGATGAAACCATACCCTCAGTGGCAGATGTATAATGTCCGCCAAATACTGTATCTAAAAATGACATACATATGATCAATCAGATGTGAAGAAACAAACTTGACAGACCCAAAACAACTATCACCATCTTTTTGTTCTTTATTTACACCAACCTGCATCCACAAGATGTCTGAATGGCTGTGTGGCAGTGGTCAAACAGTGATAGGTGTCTCCCCACATGATTTTCCTTTGCACTGGCCAGCCAGCGTACACAGCAAGCAGTGGGGATACATCCCTGGGAACAGCAGAAACATTGTTTTTTAATTAGGAATTGCAGGAATTCTTCTTGCCCTTTTTCTTTCTTTCTCTTTTTTTTTCATGATCATAATTTCAAATTTGATAATCATGATACAGTCTCTCTAAACCTGGATGTCAGCTGTTGAAATACCTGATGCAGGGTATTAATTTTTACCTTCCAAGCACGTTAAGTTAGGACTATCCTGCATGCATTTTCAGTGCCCAAAAGCTGAAGAAGGAAGTTCTGGCTGATAGTAGATTTTCAATTCCAAAGAGAAGACAACCTGATTGATAAAAAAAATAATCAAAGTTAGTACCTATGGTAAGCATTATATGTCATTGTCATACTGTCAGTCTGCTGTACATTGACAACTAAAATATCATTTTAATTCTATAGGCATAAATTTTACTCTTAAAAATGCTACATTTTCAACAGCTACAAGATACTTTACTTCTTCCATCTCACATCACTCGTCTGTTTCTTCTCACCATTTCTTTTAAGCTGACTGATAAACATCTGCTTTTCCTCAATGTTTCATAGATCAATATTTAAGCTTGAAAATAAAAGTGTGCTTTGTGACTGGAAAGAGCCTGGAACCGTTTTCACTTATTCTTTATTGTCCAAGCCTGTCTTGAATTTCTTTACAGCCCACACAAATGCCACAACAAACTCTCAGACTACAGTTCTAGCCTTATTTCATATTGTTGTGGACAGTTTGCGCAATATCCCTTTTTTCAATGAAAAAAAAATAATGCACAATTGGTACTAGCATCTTTATTTTTCCCACCCCTATTCCCCTTCTTCCACCCACCCTGACCTCTCAGCCTGACTGCTTCATTAACGCAAAACATTTCCACATCTGTGCTTTTCCACACTGACTTGCGAAAAAGGCGTAGCACCCGTCTGAAGCTCTAGGCTGCACCTACAGCTGCTTTTTACTTGTTACACACACAACAGCCCACACACCAACCTTTTTCGTTTCCGTGTTTGCCACACAGATCCTTTGAGGGAAGGATTAGCCCCTTTCTGGAGCAGCTTGGTTGTTCCTTCCACATCCCCTCGCGCCATGCAATGGAACAGAGCTGTGCGACCCATGTTGTTCTGGTGGTTGACCTGTTGACCAGTAACCTAACATGAGTTTGGATGTACTTTAAGGGCCACAAAGACAATTGTTTGCTTGTGAAATCTTCTATCCAAGCAGCCTGTAGAAGATTCCCACTTGAAAAAACATTTTTGTATTACAATTTTCACACAGAGATTGCTTAAGTCTTTTTTTTTTTTTTTATAATTTTCTGTTAAGACCAGCCTTTTGACTGAAGCTATGAAGATTGGTTTTTGAACAAAAATGACAAGGACTTGATCACTGAAGTTTCACCTGTGTCATTAAAACTTGCTTTGTGGAAGTTTGCACATAAACATATAAAAGATATGTTTGTACACATATGCATGTACATGCTCATTCTAAGGGACGACTTTATGTTACAACCTGTAAAACAGTATAAAAGTCACTTTAGGGGCAGCAAACTGTTTAAGGTGCATTGTGTCTATGCCAGGCCCTCTCCTTACGGTGATCTGGCCCTCAATGAACTAAATCAGTTACCATTTAAAGCTGAGTACACGACAGCGTTTCAAGCTCTAAAAATCTGACCTCAACAGTGGTATTACCACCCTCTTCTGTGGCCAGATGCTGTAACCAGTTGACTACAGGCCCTTGTGTGGCTTTATTGCGACTCATATGACAAATCATCAGAAATGAAAAGAGTACAATGTGCTTACTGTTTGTGCAGTTTACAAATGTGTTTTTTCATGCCTTGTTTTTAAATCTGCAAATGTATCCTTCACTTGTTTTACTCATCAATGTCTTTTTAATTTCTTTCATATAGCTTTCACATATGTGTAAATGTGAATTTTCTTATTAATCGAAATGAATAGAACAAAACTAGCACTTTCATTTCCAATACAACCCTTAATCCAATCTGTGTAATTTTCTTTTCAGTTATTTTGTTAAATTGTTCCCTTTCACCAAAAAAAACAAACAAAAACATTAATAACTAAAACCCAGACTATACAATGGCTGAATACAATACAGACAGTATAGTAGCATAGCAGAAGTCTAGATAAAGTTCTTGTCCACCTTAAAATCTTCTGTTGAGCTGTACACAAAAAAAAAATCGAGAATCAGTTTCAACTTACATCAACATCCTTGAAACGAATCAAAAAGTCCAGGAACTGCAAGTTGACAGAGGAAGTCTCACACAGACTGGAGGTGGAGTCTTCACTGCAAGGAGACATGTCTTCTGCGCTGTCATACAAACGTGCTGTGGCCATGTCACACAGCGCCAATAGAGGTGTGTTACCATGTGAGTCCTCTGCGTTCAGATCTGCCCCGTTGTCACCAAGCAATCTAAGAAGACGGATGTCTTGACTGTACATGCATACATGGTGTAGGGCAGTCATGCGATTCTCATCTGCTATATTTGGGTCACCTCCATTACCTGTGAAAAAACAAATAGCCTTTCATTACAAACAAATCTTAATTGCTCTTGCATGCACGCATGCATGCACACACACACACACACACACACACACACACACACACAATCCATGTACACCCATCACTTGTCAACATACAGCAGTGACTTTAACCAAGAAGAAAACATGGATGGGCAAACAACTCACAGTTTTTCAATAAAAATATGTTTCTTGGTAGTAATGTCTTAATTCTTTTTGCTGCAATCTATCTCATCTTCTGCTCTTGTCAGTGGCATCAGTCTCACCCCTCTCATCATGGCTCTGCTAAACACAATCATACCCATCAGTTACCTTCCCTTTGTGAGGGCCCCACTACCAGTGGTCCATGAGGATCTAGCTATCAGTATAGGTCACCCTGTGGCAATTCACTTACGGAGACAATGTACTGCTGCTAAATATCTAGTGTTACAATGTACTGCTGCTAATATCCAGTGTTTAGTCATGCTTATTCTGATCCAGCATACCAGGATACCACTTGAGAAACCCTTTACTGGTAACAGCAACTCCTTTGTCACCAAGCTAACATGAGCAGGGTTTTTCCCCTCTGAAGGGAAACAGCTTCCATGTTCATCGTAAAACAATGCCCATGAGCTAGCTGACTTGAATGGGTCACATCTGCGGAGAGGAAATCTAAACTGAAGTCTTCAAACTAACAGTACATGAAGAGTCTCAGATAGTGCTATTTCTTTTGGACAGTCAATGAGGACCATAATGATGACCGAGTCATGTTCTGGTCTGAGACCATTTGACATGGTTGTACTCCACAGCTTCATTTCAGGATACATCAGCTCCATCAAGGCTTAGCAAAACCTCGCCATGAAGTCTGAAAACGATTCTCAGAGATGTATCCATTTAGGTAGAAGAAACCCAGCCGTGGTTCCACACTTCCCACTTCAGCCAGTACGTTACAACTGATTAGGACCCAGCAGATTAAAAAAAAAATCCCAAAGATATACAAGCTTCTGGTGCTGTTTGAACACACCACCACTGAGCCTTTAGTCCTTGTTGCTCACCACTGCATAAGCATGGCGGTCTCATTCTTTTTTACTTTTGTTTTTTGATGATCCCATTCTTATTAAAGCCCATCATTCCAAAACTGTTATTATTTAAATTACTAACTCAGTAAAGAATGTGTTTATGTGTATGCAGGATAAGCCAGAAAAAAAAGTTTTAATTAAACAAAGTACACCCACAAAAACAGTAGCCACATCTCTAGTAAGACCTACCCTGCCTCCATTTTCTCTGTGAACATTTGAATGGAAGCATTTTCAGAAGTTTGAAGTTCTAGGTTTTGTTTTTCTCGTTTTTATTTGTTATAAAATCTAGGTACATTATATTGCTGTGAAATGAAATCTTTAGAATCGATGCATTTTACTTTTATCATAACTATGTAATGCTCTGTCTCTGTCGTGCTGTCTGGCTAACCAATTCGCATAGCTGGTTGCTGTTACTTACTCAAAAACAATGAAGACAAGGTCAAGGATATTCTCCAAAATGTCTTCCACTGTCCGCAGGTAATCTTTGTTTAGGCCCACCACGACATCCACTGCTACCTCCCTCACCCATTCAGCATAGTCTTCGCTGTAAATTAATTGTTTAGTCATAAACAACATGCCCGTGCAAGAGCAACACATACATATTCACCCTATTCAAATGTAAATGATCAAACTGGCAATAAAAATAGAAAACTCAATAAAGCAAAGGCTCTATCACCATCACCATTCATGCCCCCCCCCCCCCCCCCCCCCCCCCCCCCCCCCAATTCAAACATATAGACACTTGCTCAGTCTCTACATCAACCATAAATTGGCAACTATATTAAGATACTCCTACTTTTTTTTTTTTTTTTAAATCAGAAATAGACAATCAAAATAAAGCATGATTCAATACTACATCTTTGGAGAAATGACTAAACTTACAAATGGCTGAATATGTACTTCCTCATGCCAGTTACTGTCATACATTATTCAAATCAACTAATGTCAGTAATTCAAAAAAAAAAAAAAAATGCTGTCCCACAATTGAAAAAAAAGGTAATTAATTATTAGATTTTTCTTATTGTTACAAAACCAGGCTGAGAAGTACCAAAGTATGGCCAGAGGAAGTAGAAAGGGAAGAACATTCACTCCGCCAAGCCCTCCTATATTTTTCTACTATGGCTGCTGTTGAGCCAGCCAGCCCTTCTGCGCCACGCGGAGGGGGGCGAAAGGTGGAATGTGCTCACCACCTTCCTGCCAGGCAGCAGAACCACAGCTCATGAAGCAGGTGCACACGTACACAGTAAAAGGAGAGAGAAGAGACAGTATCTGCATTGTTGACTACCTTAATAAGCTTGCATGAGAAAAACACAAAATGCTACATCGACAAATTGACAATAATAATGTTTAATTACACTTTGACAATACCATCTGTGGGGATCACAACACAGCAACATCAAAACCACGGATTATTAGTGCACATTTTATCAGTGACCTCCATTTTTCATAACTTTCAATAGCTTTAAACACACTTTTAAATGGAGCCATTATCAAAACTGATCACACAAGTCAAGTCAAAGTCAAAATCACAATGTCATCACAAAAACGAGAAATTGATACTAGTTGCAATAGTTAAAATACATAGAACAGGGGTAGGTACAAGAAGTAATCGAACAATTCTCTCGCACTGCACTCGCATCACTCAACCTGCATGCATGTATCCCAAGGTCTTTGATAACATCATGACGTCAGCATTGTATGTTTAAAAGAATACTAAATATTAAAGATACAACAAACAGGGTTACAACAACCATATAGTAAGCATACAACATTTGTATGATAAATAGCTTTAAGATCTTAAAAAGTGACCGCACAGAGCAGGAACTGAAACATGTCACTTTAAACATATTGTTTTAAAACAAGTTACCAGGTATTGAATTATACTATCATTTCATCCTTTTTCACAGGAATGGTTGCAGTTTGGAGCTGCACACCGTGCACTGCCTTTACTCTTCGCCCTCTTTCTCTAACAGGGAATACATCTCGCCCAGAAGGGGAGGAGGTGCCAGCACAAACTGCACCAAGCACAGCGCTGTCTCACACAGCGTCAAAGTGATACTTCTCCCCTTTCTTCTTTCTCTGGTATGATCTTCTATTCTGGGGGAAAAAAAACTGCAAAAAAACTCGAGTGAAGCAATGCATACTTCAGCATGTGGGAATAGCGGCCATTTCGCCGAGTGAGATCCACATAGTAGTCTGCCAGCAGCTCCAAACATGACTTGCCAGGACTTAAGAACTCTGACCCATAGAATGTCTGAAAAAAAAAAAAAAAGAGCGTGTTAGCAGGTAAACATTCTGTAATGTGCTTGCAAAAAAAAAAAAAAAAAAATGTGTTGTTGTTGTTGTTGGCAAGATCAGTGACGTTTAGAACATCATTAGTCTCCCTGACAACACATACATAACAGCCACACATAATACCTTGATCCCTCATTTGCTGAAACCCAGCCATCCTGTGTCTGAATCCTTCGTCAGAACGATTATTATGAAATCTGGTGTTTAAAACCTGCAAACTGGATCCACTTCCTGCATTTCATCCACTTCCTGCATCTTGTGTTGGTCAGCGTCTAGATATGTTCCTACCTCATAACACCACCATCATCAATTACTCTGTCCACAGCTTCTTTTCCATCCTCTTTCAAATCTGCAATCATCTTGAAAAAAAATACTATCTTTGACCCCTGAAAACTTCAAGAATTACAGGCCTCTCTCCATTTCCCCTTTTTTTTTTTGCCATTGTTACTGATAAAATTGTTCTTACTCCATGGACCATCTTTCCTTCATCTTAACCACTTCCTTCATCCCTTTCAGACTGCCCACCCCTCTGACCATAGCACTAAAACTGTTCTTTTTACAATCTGCAACACTCACTGGCAGATCTTGACTACAACCAAAAAAAGTTTTTTTTTTTCTTCTGGATTTCTCTGTAGCTTTTGATGCTATCTACCACTGTTCTTTGCTTTCCTTTGACAGAACTCATTTGGTCTCTTCAAGTGCTGCATCACTGGCCATCTTCCAGTTGTTTCTATTGATGATTCTATTTCTAGCCCAATATTCCATCACTGCACACTGTGCTTGACCACTCAATTCTGGGGCATGTCCTTTCAATTTTGTATACTTATCCTGTCTCCCGCCAGTACAGATCAACATTTTCTCTTTCATTACAGTTTTTCTGATAAAAATCAGCTCTGTTTTAGACCTTTTTCCTCACTTCTCTCTGGTCTTCCTACAATGATTAAGAACTTTTCATCCTGTGTGTCTGACCAAAACTGGATGATGGACAACAAATTCTAATTCAACAAAGATACTTCTGAAATGATGTTGATCTGTCCACAAAAGTATTTGAATCAACCTCTCTCTTCCACCGTCTACTGATGTTACCTGCTTATCTATCCCTTTCTTCTTCAGCTTGAAGCCTTGGGGTGGCACCTACTCTATCTCAGTTTTTTTTTTCAACAGCACATTACTAATGTCTCCCAGATTTGTTTACTTGAACTCTTGTCACACTGCTTCCATCTGTAACCTTTCTGAGAATGCAACTCACACTTTTCTCTGCACATTTACACTCTCTTGTCTTGATCAATGTAATGTTTTTTTTTTTTTTTTGCTTCCTAATCTGACACATCACATTTAAGAACATATAAAACCATGCTGCCTGTCTCATCTTTAGCTCCTCTACATTTGACCATATTATCCTGTTATAGCATTCTCTTCACTGGATCCCTCCTAGGCAAAGAATCAGCTACAAACCTGCATCTCTTGTAACTGATCTGTTGCACCTGTATGCCCTATCATGAAAACTGTTCTTCATCTCTTACGTGTATTCTTCTAATTCCCTCTGTACTAAAATGGTCAACACTGTCAAACCTCTTTCCATTGGAATAAACTCACACATTAACTTAAATATTCTCCCTCGTTCAACTTGAACCTGAAAAAAACTTTTCTTTTTCCTACTTGACTAAGTGATATATATTATGATATATGCCCTGCTTTGGGAGTGTGACATGGGCCTGGTTGAAAGTATTTACTTGTGTAGGTTAATCTGTTAGAAATTGTTCTGTTTGAGAGATGGGGTACAGACTGGGAGACAGGGTGAAAAGGCCACATTGGGTGGTGGTATGGTTGGATACAGTGCAAGCCTTTGGTTGCAGCATACAGCTTGTGTACTGCTGTTTGTTCTGGTTCACCTGTTGTGCATTTTGTGTGTATTTGTCAACTGTAAAACCAGAAGACATTTATTTCATGTGGCGTATTAAATATTCTTAAGATAATTCAACAAACAGTGAAGAAAAAAAATACAGCAACACTTTTTTCATTCACGTGATTTTTTTTCAGGGTAAAATGTGGAAATCAGTTTTCCCTTTCATTAATGATGATCGCATTTTTGTCCTCATTACATTGAAAAGAAAATTAATCAAAAGCCCCCAAAATATCATTCATGAAGCATTCTGTGATGTTCAACCGCTTGTTTGCTTCTATCCAAAATGTTCCACTTCCACTTCATACATACCACAGGCACCCGGTGATTGATATTGGCTCCTCGTTCAATCAACAGTCTAGCAAGATAAAGGTTGCGAGCAATGACTCTTTCTCTGCTCTTGATCGACACCACAGAGACAGATATGAAGGGGGATGCGCTGATAGCAGCCTGAAACATTATACAGACCAGCATCATTACTCAGGAGGCACAGGAAGTGAAAGTAATGAAGCAAACTCGTACTCCTTCAGTCCTTGTATTTGCAGAACCTAAAATTTTTTTTCAAGAGTGAAGGACTTCACAGAGGTATTATCACCTAGCAAAACTATGCATCATCATTTTTTTGTTTTGTTTGTTGTTGTTGTTTTAGAAATCTGATAAATGTATGATACATATAACATTTCCGTCACATGAAGGGGTTCTCATACCTATCAAATAAACTTCTTGGCATTTCTAACTTTTTTTTCAAGAAACACTTTGTCTTAGCAGCTTTTTTTTAGGATCTGACTAGTTTGGAAAAATAAATCTTTGCTTTAGTATTCGAAATGGGCATGATTATCTTAGTATGCTTATGTAAAGTAAAAAAACTGTACACTTCAAAAGATACATGCCTGTTACAGTGACCTAAGAGAGAGAGAGTGTGAGTGTGAGTGTGAATGTGTGTGTGTGTGTGTGTGTGTGTGTGTGTGTGTGTGTGTAGCGCATGCATGTGTGTGTGTGTGTGTACGCATGCACATGTGTGTGGGTGAGCACACGTGTGTGTGTGTGTATGTGCATGTGTGTATGCGTGCAAGTGTGTGTGCATGTATGAGTATGTGTGTATGTGTGTGTGTATGTATGAGTGTGTCTATATGTGTGTGTGCATGTGTGTGTGTGTACACACGCACATGAGTGTGTGTGTTGTGTGTGTATGTGCTGAAACACAAAGGAACAATATTTAATACTTGCCCTCATCCAAATATGAAGGATTCACACAGTCCAGAATCAGTCTCTCAGCACTGGCATAGTTTCCATTCTCAAGGGCACGCGTCAAGGCTGTTTCATTGATCCCAAACTCGACGTGGAACACATGGGCCATCCTTTCTCCACATCAGTGGAACTCTGTGTAGTCTGAAACACGGAAAACTATTATCTTGTGAAACTAAGTCTCGTCAGTTCCCATGTAGATTGAACAGAAGGTTCAAATGATTTTCCTTTTTCTCATCTTCCATACCCCCTCAGTTGCTCATTCTGGTTCCCCACAGGCAGCCACACCCAGGTACGTCCTCTACATCCTCACCACAGCAGATCTCAGGGAGCAATCGACATCAAGTGAGGGCAACTCACCGAAAGAGACACAGCAATGCTGCCTAGTCTCTTTGATGTTCTGGAATGCCCCCTTCTCAACCAGTGTGTGCAGAACATCTTTTCCTATTCTCGTCACTAAAAAAAATAACTGCATAGATGCTGAGTCAGTGTTTTTTGTTCGCTTGTTTGTTTGTTTGTTTTTTTTACTGCCAAGATTCTGCACAAGATTGTCACACATTTTCTTATTGCTATTTGAGCAGTCAACCTTCTCGATAGTAACCTCAAGAAATTCTCAAAAATACAATGCCCTTTTTGCTGCGGGTGACATCATGATAGCAGCTCTTTCTTTGTGGCTGTGGTCTTCAGCCCTATGCCCCAGAGTAGAAGATTTGCTCTCCATGGGATAGTGTGGTACATCCACAGCCATTCCCCTGCGCATACACATCCCTACATTTGGATGTTGTATCTCCTCATTTCTTGTGAAATTTACGCTGCCTTCCATGTCTCATACATGATGCAGACATTACAGGTTTCAAGCTTGTTTCAACAACAAAATTTTATATTTGATCAACTATTTTTCTTTCCACATGCAAAAATGTGTATTTGTAAAATATAAGTTCCAATCAAGTGAGAACATCCAATCCATGCATGCCATATTTAGTGGGGTAAATTTGCCTTATGGTGTTACAGAAAAACTTTCCACAACATATGGACTTAGAAAAACTTGATCAACATTGCTGGTGAAAGTCGATGTGTGGCATAGTGCTTAGTGATAGGAAGCAATAACCAAGCCTGTCCCCCCTCCTTCCCCCTCTCAAAGAAAAAAGGAGTATTTGTCTTGCTGTTGGGATGGTAATTTATACAATGTATGTCTGACTCTGCCCATATGTGCACCATGTGTGTGCACCAGTGTGTGTGTGTGTGTGTGTGTGTGTGTGTGTGTGTGTGTGTGTGTGTGTGTGTGTGTGTGTGGGTATTGAGTCTATAGAGAGAGGAAGTCAAACAAGAAGTCAGAAGTTAGTCGTGTCTCTATGCATACACGTCCTTCCTTGCTCTTTTCATTTTATAATTACACACAGACACACACAGAGACAAACACACACACATACTGCACAAAGTTGCATACATGTGGTACAAACCTATCCACATGCACACACATGTGCACGCTCTCACACGTGCACACACTTGCACATGCAGAGCATGAATGTACATCATACAAATCTGTTCATGGACACACACACACACACACACACACACACACACACACACAATGTATGCACACACTTTAAGACCTTGCCTTTCTCCACACGAAACTCTGAACAGAAGTCAGGCACATCACTGAGAAATCATAGACCAGTCAACCACCAGATTTATATTATAACTATAAGCTGTCATCAGCACCAATAAAAGCCAGGTGCTTGTTTTGCAGCTTTCATAGTCATAATTTGAGAAAGGCCAAAACATGGGTAAACTATGCCTCTGTGTATGTATGGCTTGTGACTCATTTAATACAGTTATGGGTTACTAATTCCCCAGCGAGTTCACCTTGCAAGTTTCATTACATAAGCTGAGGCTTATGGGTTAATAATTTTCTAACAAGTAGGCCATGCAAAGGTTCTTCTATAAAAGCATGGGGCAATTTTCCCCAGTTGGCATTATGTGCAAAATTCATACTACATATGGTGAAAGATTTTACAGTGGAGCTGCAGTACATCACTACATATAATGAACCTTATCAGAGTAGGATTGCAGGACTAGCCTGTAATTGACTACAATACCTGCTTTGTTACAGAACTTTTTAGACTGAGTGAGTGTACCCTTCCACAAACAGATGAACATTAGACCTGCCTGTAAACTGCTGGCAGTGACAGTGACAATGATGACTTTTATGTGAACTCACCACATGGTTACCAATATCACATCCTGATTGTTTGATGTTGTTTTTAATTTACTCTATCTTTATGCATCAGTATCTGAGAAATGTAAAATATCAGATTAACTCTATTCAACTAAGATTATTGCAACCATTGAGATGAAGGCATGAACCATCAGCATATTTTCAGACAAATTTCATTTCATCATGATGATCAATAATGATAATAATGACAAAACTTTTGGATCTAAAGTTGAGTAATATTATCTAATCCAACAATCAAAGTACTCCCCAGGATAAACCTTGACTGGCCAAGACCCAGCCTATGTCATCACTTGCTCTTTGGAGTACTTGTCACTTTAGTCCTGGCTCTGGACTAAATTCAGAAAAAGAAAAAAAAAGTATCAGTATTTAAACTTCCTACTAATATGCATGAGAGGGAGCTCTGTATGCTGAAGCTATAGCAATTTAAGGTTGGAATAATGGGGGTGGGAAGAAGGGATGGAAGAGGATATTGTGGAGGATCTTCATCTTCATCTTCATCCATTGACTGTCCACAATCACCCAGTTGATTATTCTATGGGAGGATGGAAGGTAAGATCAAGATCAGGGAGAATGGTTTTCTCACAGAGGTTTGACAGTATTCATCATGGGGCTACCTGGTTTTCCATGGACAATCAGAATCATGATTATGACAGCAGTCTATCACAGACTTGCCGGACAAACCAAGACAGATTTTAACAAATTACATCACCAATCAAATCTTCATAAATTTACCCACAGATCTTTTTCATGTTCTTCAAAATGTGACGGCGATTAAATATCATGAGGACAGACATAATCACAGATCATGTTCACTGATTATTAGCATTACCAGTTTGGGTACATGGGGAATCTTACTGATTCTTTTCGTACAAGGCATGCATATAATAATGAGGAGGAAATCAATCCGAATTCCAATGCGCAAAATAAGAAAGAAAGAAAAGGAGAAAAAGGGAAAGAAAAAACTGAAAATCATTATAAACAGATAAAGTATACCTCTTGATGGTAACCGAAATCAGTAAAAGTCATTCACGTCATATTTCAACTATGATTCCAGAGTCAAACACTCTATAGTACACACACACAAAAACTGAAAACACTTGAGGCCGTTGCAGAACTATTCTGCTTACTGGCTCGTCTGCAACCTAACAAGTTGTCTCCTCATTGAATGTCTTTTTGCCAGTCCGGCATGCACTTCGATCATTATCTGGACATGTACTTTCTCATCAAACTCTCTGGCTATTGTCTGGTCATTTCAGTTTTTTTTTAAAATCAAATATTATCGCTTGTAATATTCAATTTGTTTTAGTGAATAAACGTTTCGCTTACATATTTTCTAATTATTGTATAAAGTAGATAACAATCTCACAGAAATACGTTATTTTCATTCTTTAAATGTCAGCAAGAAAAAATATAAGGGTTAGCATAATATACGATGGCAAGTAGGCTGAAGACTCTTTTGTCTGCTCAGTCTGGTTATGGATAAAAGGCAGATCCATTAATGAACGGCGCATTGCACTATCGAATGGCTAACCTCACTCACTAAAACAATGTTGAAATTTATGTGTATTCTTCTCGATGATTTTCAAATTTGTTTTTGATACTATAGAGTGTTCCTGCAGGACAAGATTACATGTTCCAGATATTAGCAATCCTGATTTTTTTTTTTTAAGTGTGCGTAAAGGTCAGTTTAACTAACAGTTCATTTGATTTCATATTGGTTGACCTCTAGAATTAGATGGAGATAATACGTCAGTGAAAATAACGAAATTTTAAGCGTACTTGTTGTTTGGGGATCGTATCCATGCAGGCGTAAAATTTAAAGGTTTTTGTCAAATCGCCTACAGTCATTTGATTTTCAAGAGCTGGTAATTGAAGGATTTTTTGTGACTCCATCCATTGAATAGTTTGGTGAATCTTCTCTATACATCTTACTTAAGTTTCTTCTAATTCTTCTTCTTCTTCTTCTTCTTCTGTCGTCATGTCGATTATTCCGTCACTGTATTTCGGATGGATTGAGGCGCTATTAAAAAAAAAAAAAAAAAAAAAAAAAAAAAACGCCAATACAAACCACACATGTTAAAAGTCTTCTGTCTGTCTTTGTCACAAGGCATAGATCTAACTAGTGTATACAAATGATTTTGTGTGTGTGTAACAATGTTAGCAACGGTCAGTAAAATCATACACAGTACGTGCTTGAACAATTAGTTGGAGATCACACGTACATGCGCTTCAGATAAAATTCACTGTATGTGTGTGTGTGTGTGTGTGTGTGTGTGTGTGTGTGTGTGTGTGTGTGTGTGTGTGTGCGCGCGCGCGCGCGCGCGCGAGTGTGTGTGTATGTGTATGTAAAGGGAAGAGACAACGCATGCCAGGTAAAGAGAGAAACGAGTTATGATCATCTTTCGCTTGATCAGACCTACTCAGTCTGATATTTCTTTGTGACATGTATTAAATATTTTGTTTTAGGAGAGGATAGAATATAATATCATTAATATTATATTGGGTAGAGGAGTAGAAAGGGGTGGGGGTAGGGGTGTGGGGAAAAGTGTAGATTTGTTTTGGAGAATTCCTGTTACAAGATTTGAGCCATTAGTTGCTCAAGCAGGCGACGGTAAGTGATCAATAGTTTTTGTGTTCACGACCATTGGCTTTCTCATGATCATGGCGTTCAGGGTAAGATTATGTTGTGTGTATAAATCGATGTCTGTGCAATATATATTTGTAGTACGACGGAATCTGTTTTCGTCATGAGTCACTGGATAGGTGTAACGGATTGGGGTTAGACGCAACTTGTGAACTTTCACTTATTCGTTGAGTCGAGGAGTGTCTGCGACGCCGCGCGCTACAGACTAGTGAATTCACAAGTACTACTCTGTATTTCTGTAGTTTACCGAACAGATAAAGGTAGGCACCGTCACACTTGTAACTATTTCAGTCCAAGCGTTTCACGCATACTCTGACACGGACGGTACCAAGTTTAAGTTTTATTGACACGAAACAGACAAACAATGCCCAAGGCTTGAAATTGTACTGATTAGTCCAGTGTACTTAACTCCTATTAGGCCTACGGCAATGAAACGGTAGGCCCTAAGTTTAATTAAAAAGTTGCATTTTTATGACCTGAGAAAGAATGAGATTATATTCTCATTCTGCCCCATTCTTCAGACTCGGTGAATGTGTTTCTGTTTTCAGTCTGTCTGATTCACTGGTGTGAAGTGTAATGTATGTAACTCCTGTACGAAAATGAAATCAGATTCTGAATTTAGTGAACCAAAGGGGATGGGATGAGGGGAGGGAGAGCCATGTTGAAAAAGAAGTCACAGGTAATATTTTTTTAGATTATTGTTTTGTGTTATAGTAAAGTGATTTTTATGTTGAAAAAAATCATCAGGGAAAGATTATCTTTTGCCCCTCTCATTTCCTTTCTTTGACCCTCCCTGTTAGAATGTTTCTTATTATCTGCCCATAAGGTGGCTTTTTTTCAGTTGTCGCATTAATAGTGCAGTGCAAACCATATGAGTGCTGCGTAAAGTAGTAATGTCCTCTAAAATATGTCTTGTTTTCATAGAGCCATCTTTATTGCTTGATGAAAAGAAACATACACTTATACAGGGGTAGGATCAATGTGGGATTGAATGAGTTTTTCATTTCTTCATAAAAAGATCTATATGTACTAATAACCTGATACGTGTATGTTTTTTTTTTTTTTTTGTTAACTGGATTTGTTTGTTTTGTTTTGTTTAGTGTTCATATTATTATTTAAACTTTGTGTTTTCTTAAATTTTCTTCTCACTCTGAACTCATGAATATGAGCATTACTATTTAAACTTTACTTTGTAATGTTAATCATTGCAATTTTCTTTGTGTGCATGTTGTGGCAAAAGTTGAGCGTTTGAAGGAAAGAGAAGGGGCAGAAAGATTAGGAGACCAGTAAGGGATTTGGTGGAATAAGGATGAGGAGCATACATCATCTATGTATTCAATTAAAGTTGCACCTCCTTTTTTGACCATAGATATCCCTAACTTTGTGCTTTGTAAAGTTCTTTGATTTTGAACCACAGTATTGTCTGACCTGAGTCAGTGTAACTTTTTTTTTTTTAATGTGAATATAGCCAGGTGGCTTTTGAAAGAGTGGATATCTTTATTGCTTCAAATGCTTTGTTTCCTGTTGTTTATCTTTTTCTACAATCTAATGATAGATGGGGTAAAAAGAACAAACTAGTGAACATTCCTTATACATCACATCAGTCTGCTTGGATGGTGTGATTATTACTATTAACTTTGATGTCTCCTAAAATTATGTTAGTCAGTTCTTGTCTTGCTCCAAAAGCTTTTACTAATGTTAGAGAACAAAATATGTCTTGCCATCCTAACTTTGAAGATTGTTGTGGTGCTGAAAAGAATTGATAATGGCTATGCAGCTCTATCCCACTTCATTAGTGAAATTACTCCTAACCGTATGTTGCTGATCCTTACTGTCTCATGGATCGATGTGGGCGAAGTGTTCAGTCTTGTGTTCATTCTGTCACAGTCCAGCATCAATAATTCACAGGGTGATTCATTTTCAACCATCATGAGGGCATCCCTCAGAGACCTTGTACTGCTTTTTGGTGGTGTTTAGTACTCCCTGCCAGCAGGGCTTGTGGTAAAAATATTGCAGTGTCAGCTGCATGAGCATGATTAAGGCAGAACAAGTCAGTTGTTAATAATGATCATCTCTAGAATGGATGTGTCCTACAGTGATGTGTCACTTTGCAGACTCATACATCTGCTTTATTTTAAACATCAAAATATATCCATCGTGAAACTTACAAGTTTTAAGTTTGTAGAAGCTCATACTTTCATCATCAGATTGTGGGTATCAACCATTCTTGTGATAAATTTACAAACGATATGCTGCATGCACCAAACAATCAACATTGAGAGTTTTCAAATTCCAGCCTCCGTGATACAGTGATTAGACTTGGGGGGGGGGAAAAAAAAAAAAGAAAAAATATAGTTGCAAAAATGTAGGCTTGGATCAAGTCCTATTTGATTCAGAGGCATTTTTTGGCAATCGCTGTTTTTCCATAGTTTCAGTGCAGTGCATGTAATAGTTTACCAAGTCACTGCAAATATACCATATATCATATTAGAAATCTAATCATTCATGCAGTACATTTGCAAATTTTGGTTGTTATTTCTCCTTATGGAGCGGGATAAAAAAAGTAGATTTTACTTCTTGTTACATGATATATTGATACTCTGTTTTAATCCTCATGCTCGGTGTTGTCTCACCCATTTCTGTCTAGGTAATCTTATCCAGTCTGCTGCTTTTCGTACTTATACTTCACTTGTTCTTCCATTGTACGTTGCCTGCTCTCTCTTCTTGTCTTTCTCTTCCTTTTTTCTTTTGTATTTCACTATTTGCCTTGATAGGCCTTGTTATCTCTCTCTCTTTGTCTCCTCCCCTTCCAGTAAAGGCAAGTTAAGTAGAAAATCTGGGCTGCTATATTAGCAGAGAAGTAAGCACATCAAGTGTTACTTGTATTGCATGATGACAGTCTGATAGACAACATAACATAAAGAAAACCTCTGCCTGTTATAATTCCTTCTCACAGAATCTGCTTTGAATACAAGATCTGAACTTGGGGACCCTGCCAGTCAAGTTCTGTCGCTCAGTACTGTATGTGTTGGCCTCCAGAGTAATGAGTGAGAAGAACAATGGGGTGTCTGAAGCTTCTCGGCTCTCAGGGGTTGACTAGAAATTTGACATTTTGCCAGCTCACCCTTTTCACCATGGGGAGAAGGCCAGAGTGTTAGCATTCAAATGATATGTGCAGCTGAGTATCAGCTTCACTGTGGAGTGGTTGTGTGGCCCAGGCCTAGCGTTCTGCTGAATAATAGATTGCAGATCTCATTGATTAGATTACTGGGTTTTGTTTTGTTTTTTGTTTTTTCCCTTCCTGCCGATGACTGTCCATTTTGGAGCTTGTTTCTGATGTGGTAACTATTTTGTTGGTGACAGAGGATTTTTAAGGAGTGACTCAACAGTTGTGACATGGTTCAGGGATTTTTGTTTTATTTTCAATGAAGTAATTAGCTAATATGTTTGCTTTTAGTATTTTGCCTTGCTCGGTGGCTTGCTTATCTCCACCTTTGTGACTTTATGGTTGTTGTCATAAAAAGAAACCCTACACACAATGAAATTTGGGTCAGATCTAGGTTGTTTAATGGATGACAGCTTTCACTAGTTTTTGGTATCAAAATTTGTGACTGATGATTTGAGTCTAGAAATGTGATTTTCTGACATATATTTTCTGAGGTTAACCGTCCTACTTTAAAGATATGAATGGCAGTGAAAATGATAGAAGCGAAACATCATAGTGATTGAGCTGTTTTTTTAATGCACAGATTAAAAAAAAGGAATTGCTTAAAAGAAGAAAGAGAAAGTGTTGATGCTGGAGATTAGAATGACTGTCTGATTGAAATAAGACTTGTCAAATGGAAAGTTAACATAAAACTCCACACTCGTCGTCAGCTCATAAAATCTTTTATTCCAACCAAACTTTTGCCTCTGTGAGGCTACCGTAGGGTCTGTACAAACACATGCAAGTGTTTTTGCACCAGCATCACTTTGAACATGTTCAAGAGTTAAAAAAAAAAAGACCCTCATGCACACATCCAGTCTCAAAACAAGCCCATACGCAGTCACACTCAGACAAACAAGTACACACACACACACACACACACCTGTAGCAGTAAATGGGCACCTCATTTAGATCAGAGAAGGTTAAAGCGGTGGAAGGCAAGAGATGAGTGCTGCCCCCTCCTTAATGTCATGCCCATAACAGAGTGAACCTCTTATAGTTCACTGCTCCATTTGGTTGTGGGACTTAAGCCCTTTTCCCCCCCTTTGTTAAACTGCATTTGTATTGGTGTTAGCAAGAGAGGGTGTTTGCGTCTTTCAGGCACATGTCATTAAGGGATGAGGTATTGACGGCTAGGAAGAGTATTGATAATGGAGGGTAAGGGTGTTAGTAGCATACATTTTTTTTTTGTCCCTCAGAGGTTGAACTGTCGTGCATATTTCCAGGGGTTACAGCAACGTAGTTCTAGGAAAAAGCAGGCCATTTTTCCTTTGACTGGTGATCTGCCTTTCGTAGGTTATGTATTTTTCTTTTTGCTCCCAGACTTGTTCCCTCAGTATGCTTTTATCTCGTTTGATGTAACTGGTGCAACGCTTGGGCTGTTCCTCTTCACCCATGTTATCATCACCTCTTTCTTTTCCATTATGGCTCACTTCTTGCTCCCAATGGAAAGATACCAGCAGTGTTGAAATTGTCGTGGCTGACAAACTCTGCATAGAGTGGCTTTTACGCAACACACACTTTCAGCTGGGAAAGACCAGTTCCACTTTGCTCGCTAAGTCTTCATATCGCTCTTTCGGTTTTTTTCCTCCTTTTTCCTAAACCAGTGTCCCATTTTCAGGGGATACTTTGGTAACAGTTCTCATCATGTCTTGATGTTGATGAATTTCAAATGTGTCTTATCAGCTATATTTGACGTACGGGATAATGTCATATTTTAGTATAAATTACATGACTTTTTATTCCATTTGATGCATCCATTTTGGATTTCATTGTAACTAGAGTCTGTTTTCTATCATTTTGGCAACAGTGTGAAGTTTACAAGTTATGTGTATTTTCTTTTGGAAAGCTGTAATTGTTAAAAAACAAGTAAGACTGATTTATTTGCTGCTGTAATGCAGCTTCACATTATTGGCGATGTTTTTGTGTGCTGCTTTAATGTGGATTTACATGTTTGATTCACCATAAATAATACACTCATGCTGTCCTAGCAAAGTTTCGTCAGATGTGCCTGTATCTTAGCTGTCTTAATTCTGTATTTATATCAGCATCTCTGTTTGGTGGAAAGCATATGAATGATATGATCATGATTTAATGTAACTTCAGACTTTTAAGCCTATTAAAAAAACTGGTTTTTTTTTTTCCTGTATAAAGCTTTGTTAGACAAACCCCTGTCTACAGCACATATACTTTAATTGTGTGTGAATGCAGGAAATCAGCTGACTTTGAAGTTGGGGCTTTATTTGAAATCTGTGCAATGTCAGACACACCGATGTAACAGTTAAAGGTTAAACTGAAGGTTTTAAGTCCTGTAGCTACATCACGCAGGGATACTAAACTATTATGAATTGACAGTGTCTGTGACATGGCTTTATGGAATACAGTGTGCACCCTGCTCTTTCTGCCACCTTTAGCTACATCGGGGAATCAGGTTACCATTTGCTGCTGGACAGAGAAGGTTTTCATTATTTAGTGTAGGACATGTATACAGCGTGTGTCCGAGACACTTCACATTGTTTTTACAAGATTACTTTAAAGCTTGCATGTCAACAATTATTAGTTCATACTTCACCAGCACAGTGTATATACTCACAGTATACCACACAATGGTCACACATAATCATGTGAACATTATCATACTTGCTACAAAAGAGATATGTGTTTAAAGCTGCCTTGAATTAAGTTAGAGAATCTGAGTGTCTGAGCGACAGAGGTAGTTTGTGTTATGCCATAAAAATCCTATCTTGTAAGTAGAACAAATTTATAGTCTTCATCTTTATGGCCAAGCAACCAAACTACTTGACTCCAGGCTGTCAGTGTAACCAACACACATGAACAACTCGTTTAATATTTTTAACATATTTACCTTCATGCCACCTTCCTGTTGCTCCCACCTTGCCCCCATGTCCTGCCTTCTCCCTAATATGTCATAGCGAAGTCATTGTCGTTGAGATGAAGGAATTGTTTGCCTGCACTTATTTTCCTTACTAGTTATTGGTTCCATGTAACTGCATATAAATAATTGTTTACAGGACAGAAGCAACTTATGGAAAAGAAAATGGACTGTTTAAAACTAACAGACATAGCATGTTTCTAACCAGCAACAGCGAAAGGTGTGCAAGCTATAAGCATGCAAATCAAGGCTGCAGAACTGTACACTGGTAATGAGTGCTGTACACATGTTCGTATTACAGATTTGTTTCAGTGCAGACTTCTATATGAAATAACATTTTCACAGGTTATGCACCTGTCCTTTTGTTGTTGATGATAGTGTTTTTTGTTTGTTGTGTTGTTGTTTTTTTTTATCTCTGTATTGCGCTTGGTTGTAAGTCACATACTTACTGCGCAAGCCATAAGTCTGCTTGTGCTCCCCAGTTGTAGTACCTGTGTTAACTATTCACCATCTTGAATCTTGTGTTTTCCTGAGTGTGCTGGATTGTCTTAAATTACACACTAGATATATAAAGAACAAAAATTGAGAATGTTTTGGAAGAAACAAAAGAATACTGTGTACATGTTTTTAAGGTGAGTCTCTAGTTTTAAATATAGCTAGCAATGACTAGGTATGAACAAAAATGTTTTGCAGTGACATTTCTTTTAAGGATGTCTCATCTGTATTGTCAGATGAGTGAGCTGTGACAACGTCTGTCGAACCATCTTCGTGTTGGCCAGCATGACGTCCATGTGGACCAACTGAGTCACAAAGAAAACACGTACTGCATGGCTGTGCGTAACTGGTCCTTTCAGTGAAAAGGAAAAGGCGAAGGGACAGAGAGAAGTATGTTCTGTGGACTTGTGCATATAGATTAATAGCCTCTTGAGTGTTATCATATATCTCACCAAGTTATGATTCCACATGTCCACAAGAACAGTTAAAGACAACTGCAATTGAAGAACTGGTGGGGCTGATCATTGCGCTGCTGTTAAAGCTGCCGTACACAGAGAGTGGCATCCTGCAGTAAAAATGGAGGAGACTGGTTCCCTTTCCCCTAGAGATGATGAGTCGCAAGATGAATCTGCTCGTGAAAGGTCAATTTCAGAGTGCCAGAAATGTGCCTCACGTGAGTGTCAGTGCTTTAAGACCATTTCTCGGATGATGCCTCGCATTGGAAGAAGTTTGTACATAAGTGGCGCTGCAGGAGTCAACAATCATGTCGTCCTAAAGAGCAAAAAAATCACACACATCCTCAACTTAGCAATTGAGCTAGAGAACAGTACCTTCCCTGATTTCGTTGTTGTCCATCATGGAGGATTGCGTGATGCTGAAGATGAAGATCTCCTGACAAGGCTTCCAGAGCTGGTTGAGTACATCCACCAAGTCATCAGTGGTGGAGGCCGCATTGTCGTAAACTGCATCGCTGGGATCAGCCGCTCCGCAAGTGTCTGCTTAGCCTACAAGGTGCGGCATGAGCACCAAAGCCTGCGTAAGGCATTTGATGAAATCCACAAGGTTCGCCCAGTCATTGCCCCAATCCCAATTTTGGAGAGATCTGATACAGTGGGAGGAAGAAATAGGGGGGAGAACTCTGTGGTCCTGAAACCATTCATTTGTGGCATGATTCCTGAGCTGAATGCGTGTGAGGACTATGCCAAGATGCGCATCAGGGTGGGCTGGATGAAGAGCTGCTGGCCATGTGGACATTCCATCTGCTCTTCTTTTGCCTGCAGATGGTTTCTATTCTGTGGGGCTGATCAGAGGCCTGCTGCCCAACATATTTGTGATTGTGGTAACTAGGATGCTTCCATTCCTTGACATTCTTGTGATATTTTAATGGGTATGGGATGGAGATATATATATTGCTTTAGAGTTTATCATTCTTCTCATTAGTGCTGCGTTAGTCAGTTTTCAATGTGGTTTGGATATATGGTATTTTACTAAATATTTTAACTCGATGTTATCTTTCATTTCACACCAGTGCATTGATGTCCAATGTTGATGATATAGCACATGCCCCAGATTGATGTCTTTTTTGGGGAAGAGTTGGACTACACAGTAACATGATGGGTGTGCAATGTGTTGCCAAACTGACAAAAGATTAGGAAGATCTCTGTCTGTCTCTGTATTTCTCTCTGTCTCTGTCTGTCTGTCTGTCTCTCTCTCGCACTTGCTCAGTTTCCTGCTTTTGAAGAGCATATGTAGACAGCTAGTTCAATACTTCTTTGCTCTATATATGTAAGTTTTGTTGGTTATCATATATTATTATAATTATTTCCGCAATGATAATTTTTCACAGAATATATTATAACTAAAATAGTACTCAGCTTTTTATGTGTGTTTTTATTTGTTTGTTTGTGTGCATGTGTGTTTGTGCTTGTGTGTGTTGTGTGTGTTCACGCGTGTGTGTGTGTGTGCGTGTGTGTGTGTGTGTGTGTGTGTGTGTGTGTGTGTGTGTGTGTGAGAGACTTCATGGCTAGGCTGTACCCTACACTTCCTGGCATCAGCCAGCCCCGAGAGGGATAGGTGCCTGCAGTGTTGGTCAGAAAGTTTGTGCATCACTTTCAGAGAGCAGTTTGAATCGATGAAACTTGATTGCATGGCTTCTATCTTCCCATTTTAACCCCATTAGCACACTCCGCTCTAGGTAGGTGAGAGATAGCAAGGAGAAAGGGAGATGTCCCAGATAAATGCCTCTGATGGTAATCTGTCTTATGACCTTCCAGCCTGCAAGCCCCCAGCAGTTGCCGCTGCGTCATGTTGGTTTTTGTGTTGTCTCTTGTGACATTTTTGTGTGTGTGTTAAAAAGCTGTGGCTGGAGAGATTAGACTGTAGCTGTACAGATATGTGTTAAGTTTATACCAAACACCTAAGTTTAATTTTTCAGAAAATAAGCTGCAAGTATATTTCTCTCTCTCTCTCTCTCTCTCTCTCTCTCTCTCTCTCTCTCTCTCTCTAGCAAGAAGGTTGTTAAACTGTAAAACAAAGCAGCATCTGACCAGGTCTTGTTCAGTGTTTTTTTTTTTTTTTTTTTTTTTTTTAAAGCAATGCACTCAGTTTCGGACATACATTGATTCATTTTTGAAGGCAGTTGTTTCAGAGGAAGTTACATTGAAGTTTTTCAGTACATTGTATCGTAGAGTGGAATGTCTGTGCAATTACCATGAAAATATTGAAAAAGAAGGTCTTCGTAGAGAGTGGAACTGGACACACAGGCAAACAAGCAGGCATGTGCGCACACATGCACACACTCAAAGTGAGGGAAGTAAGTCCTTAACTTCATGCTATTATTGGTCATTTGTTTTTTCACATTGGGGTAGAACTTGTACAGACTTCCAGTTTTGAATATTGTCTTTTTCTTGAGACGCTGGAATGACCATTACCACAATAACCTTAAAGTGCCAAGATTGCAGCTGTGTACCATTCAAAACATCAATTGTATGCCATTTAGAATGTCATGCTTTCGCTTGATCACAAACATGCTATCACAGTTGTGAACTGGTTTTAAAAGAAGAAAAACAAACTGAAAATGCTCAGAACTTCTCGTTATGTGGTAGTTGGGTAGATTTATGGAAGAATGAGGAAGTTCCTCATTGGATCACCCATCAGAAGGGTCAAGTGTTGTGTTGCTGACAATGAAAGTAAATCTAGTTGCAAAGTGAGATGACTGCAGGCGGAAATCTAAACAAATCTCAAATAAATGTTAGTGAACCGCCAAGAGAAGCGTGGACAAACAAGTCACAAGACAAAACAACGTGTTTTGACCTCTTGGGTCTTCTTCAGGCAAGATACAAACAAATAGGACAACGAAAATTCACTTAGCTTTGATCACTTCAGAGTTCAGCACAAAGGAGGTGTAAAGAAGTAAAGTTCTCATTTTTCTCATGGAGAAAAAGGTCCATTCAGTGAAGGCTAGAACCCCAGATCAGGGACCACATTCTTGTTGAGATGGGCACATTATCCGCATGATCCTATTCCATTGTTGTCACATCCAAGCCTGTGTGTTTTTAGGCTTGATGCCTCACCAGCATCTGCCTTGTCACAGATATGACCCATCAAAGATCTTTGAGCATACTTCAAATAAATTTTCAGAATGAAAAGTTTTAAGTCCAACTATTGAATTGACAGGGTTTTTTTTTCCAAGATGCACCGTGCAGGCTTTTTTTCTGTGTTTTTTGTTTTGTTTTGGTTTTAATCATAGCTTTCTGCATCAGTCAATAAAAATTAATGGTCTACTATGAGTTCAAAGTCTTAAGCAGCTGACAACTACAGATTTAGGGTGGACATGAGTATGCTGTACAGTACACATTGTATTTATTCCCCCTTCCCATTCTGCCCTCGCTGCACCCTGCTGAGATAGTTGACATGTGTTTGCAGTGATAATCTGTTTGCTCACTTTCTGGAACAGTGTAATTTTTTCATTTAACAGCACAACACAGATACAATACAACAATGCAGATATCTATCAGCTTAGTGTATCCTGTTGTAAGGGGTGTTTAGAATACAGTTGACGAACCAGCCACCGTGGCGAGGTGGTTAGCATTGCGGACTCCCAGCTGGGAGGTCGTTGGTTCAATTCCCGTCAGAGTCATGTGGGATTTTTCTGCTCCGACCGGCTCCTACCCAGAGTTGAGTTTGCTACGGGCTCAGTTGGGAAGACTGGGGACCACAGTCGTGTTTCATCCACATAATGGATGCGTCTCTGAGAGTGTCGCTCAAACTTCCTGACCAACACTGTCTGTATCTCTCGGGCCTGGTTGATGCCAGAGTATGTTATGAAAGGAAGCATAGAGTACAGCCCTGTCATGCAGTCTCAGACCAGAATGGAAATCCGTAGCATCATCTTCATCATCCTCATTATCATCGATCAGCATAACAAAAGTCTCAAATTCTGTGGCCCTTCATGCCATGCTCTCATGGTGACCACAGTTTCGATGTCCTCTCAACCTCTGTGACCTTGGTTTGGTTCCATAGGGGTCACCGGTATCAGCAAATCCATGGGGGCTGTCGTTGGACGGATGTGGTGGTGGGATGTGGAGGGAGAGCTCACTCACGCTTGCTCCGCGGCTAAGCGATTATTGTTGTCAATAGGAGGCTTAGTAGGTGGTGTCCTGCATTGGTTGGATCAGAACAGGCACCACTGAACACCACCGAAGTGACTCGGCAGCAGTGCAGTGTCTCCTCCGGTGGGTTTCCTCTTGATGACTTGACATTGACTGCTGCCTGTGGATTGCCGTGTGCGGTTCTGCTGCGGCGGGACTGACCGGCTGTGGCTGTGGACAGGGTGTCAGAATGAGCGGCATGGGTGCACTCTGAGGTGGCACAGAAGATTTGACAGCAAAAAAAAAAAAAAGAATACAGTTGTTGACGTTAGCTTGTTTTTGGTTTGCTCTCTTTTTTTCTGGCATGTTTGCACCAGGTCATTGTTCTAGAAGTGTTCCTGTATAGATTTGTCCTTATTATCATTATTTACTTTCCATTCTCTGATCCTCAGTCCTATTCGGAATGATGTTCACCTTTACTTTCTCTGCTGCGAAGTGAAATATCTTCACCAATTCCGGTTGTCCTCAGTCTCCCTCTTGGTCGTCAGCCCTTAGTAGCACTAAGGAAGAGCCACACTGGATATGTTGATCATTCTGTCTCTCCAAAGGACCCCATCACCCCTCCACCCCTCCACCTGTATGATTATTTTTTTTGATGATCTGAATCCTGCTGTCATGAGCCGTTTGAAATGGTTTCTTGGGGGTCATTATTGAGTTGTTCCAATGTTTTGAAGAAGTGTACTTTGGCAAGAATGTCTTTTGGGTAACCATGAATGTGGCTTAATCCATCATGAAGAATAAGGGGTAATTCCCTGAGGATCCTGTGTCACCCACTTACATTACTGATAGGTATTATTTACGAATATGTACATTTTTTTCTTCAGATATATCTAGCACTTGTCTTTAGATTTACTTTACACAAGTTCTGCTGAGATCTGCATAAAAAAGTATTCTGTAGTTGTAAGCAGATCAAGCAGATCCATGCAAACAGAATATGTTATTTGAGAACAAGCATTTTTGTGTATATTTTTTTTTTTTCTTCTTTTTTTTTGCAACTCATTGGTGTACCAATTCATGTTCAGCATATACATCTGCATGCAGTTGTTTCAAGTGTCCTGATGACACAATTGTTAAAACAGAAAATAAAGAATAGTGACACTGATGGTGTCTGATCTTTATTTCATGATGCATTACAGTCACATTTTTGTGCAAAATTGCTTTCTTGGGTCTTTTGCTATTGCGTATGATGTTGATGTTCTGACAAAAAATGGGTGAATATTTGGACAATTTTTTTGTCTGTTGTTTTCATGCCTTGATGGACCATTGTCCAGTCTTTGCTTTGGAAGCTGTGTAACTTGTATGCGTTTGTGTACAATGTATAACCTTCCAATTTTGTTTTGTTTTGTTGTGATCTGGTAACTAGACAACAAACTTTGCTCACACTGTTTAGAGTGGACACTACCTATCCACACTGTAGTGTCCACTTGTCTATGTGGAATTTTTTTTTTCTTTGTGAATGTTTTTTACTTGTTTGTTCTTGATGTGGGGCCGAGAATCACACAGAACGGTTGGGGCTCTCAGCACAGCATAGTCTTCTCCACCTTCAGGATGTCTGTAGTTTAGCTGCCATAGCATCCATTGTTTTTTGTTGTTTCTTCTTCCTTTTCTTGGATGCAACCTTTCTCCCTTTGAGTTTGACAGTCATGAAAAAGCCCTGTGTGGTCAGCTGACAATCATAATAAACATTTGGACAAACATAATAAACATTTGGACAAACATAATAAACATTGTAAAGATGTACATGAGCTTGCGTGTGGACGTGGTTGGGAATATGAGCGTTCAAAGATTTTTTTTTTTCTTCATGTATTTGTTCATCGGTATGCAGTTATTCAAGTCATGTGATTGATGTTACCCAGTGAAGAGCTGTTAATTCATCCTGATATGGTCTCCACTGGGCTAGTCATTGTCATTTATCGTATAATGAACAACTTAAATTCAGTCAAAAATACATAGATTTGGTCTGACATTGCCATGTTTTTAGGTTAAAAAATAATATCAGTACAAAAATGTTTTAAACCGTTTTTTTCTTGTCTGTTGCTTGTATTCTTGGCTGGTATTTTGCATTGCAGCCACTTCTTTTTTTTAAGACATGACTATGTCTCAAAAACACTTAACAAGATGACATAGGAGGATTGGGTCAGCAAAGATCTTTTCTTGTTTTGAAATGTAGATTTAGATCTGGCATTGATCCTCAGATGATTCAAACCATGGCTGGTAAAATTCAAGAAATACCTTATACCAGCATACTATATTTTGCTTTCAGCTAAGATAATGAAGGCAATAACACATACATGATGATGTTCATTTTTCCAGAGGCCAAAGGAAAATGGTTCTTTGAAGATGCTAGTTTTTCCGACAATTCCAAAGAACTTTAGTTTTTTTTGTTGTGTTTTTTTGTTTCATTTTATTTGCAACGTCAAGTCCTATCACCATGTATGTGTGTGCATCCATCCATGCGTGCATATCATCACTGTTACTTTCGTGATCATTGCCGCAAACTTGTCTCCTTACTGCAGCGTGTATGATCAGATCGTACCTGTGCATCTCACCATTGGTGCGTTTCATTCATTATCATCGTTATGGTTGTATCGTTGCCACAAACTTGCCTCCTTATTGCAGTGTTTATGTTCAGACCAAGATACATTCAGATTTAACATCCTCAACTTCTTAAAGCAGATGAGGATGACCATTCCAAGAGAGTGGGGGAGGGGACTGTTGTGGCTGTCTGGGCCCTGGTACTAACTGCACAGGAAGAAATCAAGGCAAATGCTGTTCCCCGACAGCCTTGACCAAATAACTCACATGCACGTAGCAAGAATGCTCACAAACACAAAAACCAAAGCTTGAAGCTTCACCATGATTTTCATGCTCAGCAGAAGGAAGATAAAGCCGGATGAAAACACACAGGCATCTGTCTTTTTAAATTGTTTTACAGCGCTTGCAAGTGTGTTCTTGACTGATGTTTGAACTTGAAAAATACTGCTCATTTTCTGGTTTCATTCAAACAAAAATTACACGTCGCACATTAAAATCAGGCGCTAGTAACTTTGAAAATACTTTGATACCAGTTCAGCATCAATGTAGCACCTAGTTCCAGCTTATGCTGGCTGGGGGTCAATTAGTGCCACAGCAGAGACACTATCAAGCCGTGCATTGACATCATCAGAATGATAACACTGTATTCAGGCATCCAGGAGCTCCTGTTGGCTGCGACCACTTCTCTTGTCATACTTTACTGCAGTTGTGTTTTGTGTGTGTGACATTCTAAGGTTGATACGACTGTAAGGCAGAGAGTGTGTGTGTCAGAGAGAGAGAGAGAGGGTGTGTGTGTGTGTGTGTGTGTGTGTGTGTGTGTGTGTGTGTGTGTGTGTGTGTGTGCATGTGCACGGTCGTGTGCGTGTGTGTGTGTGTGTGTGTGTGTGTGTGTGTGTGTGTGTGCGCGCGCGCGCAATTTGAATTAGAATTAGAATTTTATCATGTTTTTCTGTAATATGCGCTTTGGGCTCTCACGAGGTAAAGCGCTCTATAAATATCCTTTCACATCACATTAGTGTGAGTAAGCAATGGCACAAATCTTAAAGCACACAGCAGAATGAGAACAGCAAATGAGTAATAGTAGATGAAAAGGAAGCCATTCACAATCATCCAAACAGATTATAGAATTAGCATACATAAGCACATCTGTTAAAAAAGAATGACAATAATGTTTTAACAAAAGAAGATACAGTGCACACACACACACACACACACACACACACACACACACACACACACACACACACACACACACACACACACACACACACACACCTCACCCTTACAAACACGGCCACAATGTTACGCGAATGAGAGGAGCATTGCAGACTGTGTTAATTTCCCATCAGATAGTCTGTGTTATCAAATACATAAAACAGATATTCTCCTCCCCCAGTCTGTGTTCTCAAGTACATGATACAGATATTCACCTCCCCCAGTTCGTGTCATCAATTACATGATACAGATATATATTCTTTTCCCCCAGTCTGTGTCATCAAGTACATGATACAGATATATTCCCCTCCCCCTGTCTGTGTCATCAAGTACATGATACAGATATTTCCCCTCCCCCTGTCTGTGTCATCAAGTACATGATACAGATATATTCTTTTCCCCCAGTCTGTGTCATCAAGTACATGATACAGATATATTCCCCTCTCCCTGTCTGTGTCATCAAGTACATGATACAGATATTCCCCTCCCCCTGTCTGTGTCATCAAGTACATGATACAGGTATATTCCCCTCCCCCTGTCTGTGTCATAAAGTATATGATACAGATATTCTCCTCCCCCATCTGTGTCATAAACTACATGATACAGATATATTCCCCTCCCCCTGTCTGTGTCATCAAGTACATGATACAGATATCCCCTCCCCCCATCTGTGTCATCAAGTACATGATACAGATATTCCCCTCCCCCTGTCTGTGTCATCAAGTACATGATTCAGGTATATTCTCTTCACCCCGTCTGTGTCATCAAGTACATGATACAGATATTCTCCTCCCCCCATCTGTGTCATCAAGTACATGATACAGATATTCTCGTCCCCCCGTCTGTGTTATCAAGTACATGATACAGATATATTCACCTCCCCCCGTCTGTGTTATCAAGTACATGATACAGATATATTCACCTCCCCCCGTCTGTGTTATCAAGTACATGATACAGATATTCTCCTCCCCCCGTCTGTGGCATCAAGTACATGATACAGATATTCTCCTCTCCCCATCTGTGTCATCAAGTACATGATACAGACATATTCTCTTCACCCCATCTGTGTTATCAAGTACATGATACAGATATTCCCCTCCCCCGTCGTCTGTGTCATCAAGTACATGATACAGATATCCCCCCCCCCCCCCCCCCCCCCCCCCCCCCCCGTCTGTGTCATCAATTACATGATACAGACATATTCTCTTCACCCCGTCTGTGTTATCAAGTACATGATACAGACATATTTTCTTCACCCCGTCTGTGTCATCAAGTACATGATACAGACATATTATCCTCACCCCGTCTGTGTCATCAAGTACATGATACAGACATATTATCCTCACCCCGTCTGTGTCATCAAGTACATGATACAGACATATTTTCTTCACCCCGTCTGTGTTATCAAGCACATGATACAGATATTCCCCTCCCCCCGTCTGTGTTATCAAGCACATGATTCAGATATTCCCCTCCCCCTGTCTGTCATCAAGTACATGATACAGATATTCCCCCCTCCCCCTGTCTGTGTCATCAAGTACATGATACAGATATTCCACTCCCCCCGTCTGTGTCATCAAGTCCATGATACAGATATATTCCCCTCCCGTCTGTGTCATCAAGTCCATGATACAGATATATTCCCCTCCCCCCTTCTGTGTCATCAAGTACATGGTACAGATATTCCCCTCGCCCCGTCTGTGTCATCAAGTCTGATGTCATCTCCTCCCCCCATCTGATATCAGTACATGATACAGATATTCTCCTCCCTCCCCTGTATCATCAAGTACCTGATACAGTGTCATCATCTGTGTCATCAAGTACATGATACAGATATTCTCCTCCCTCCGTCTGTATCATCAAGTACCTGATACAGATATTCTCCTCCCTCCATCTGTGTCATCAAGTACGTGATACAGATATTCTCCTCCCCCCGTCTGTGTCATCAAGTACATGATACAGATATTCTCCTCCTCCATCTGTGTCATCAAGTACGTGATACAGATATTCTCCTCCCCCCCGTCTGTGTTATCAAGTACCTGATACAGATATTCTCCTCCCTCCATCTGTGTCATCAAGTACATGATACAGATATTCTCCTCCTCCCCCCGTCTGTGTCATCAAGTACCTGATACAGATGTTCTCCTCCCTCCATCTGTGTCATCAAGTACGTGATACAGATATTCTCCTCCCCCGTCTGTGTCATCAAGTACATGATACAGATATTCTCCTCCCTCCGTCTGTATCATCAAGTACCTGATACAGATATTCTCCTCCCTCCATCTGTGTCATCAAGTACATGATACAGATATTTTCCTCCCCCAGCCTGTGTTATGAATACATGATACAGATATTCCCCTCCCTCCCCCTCCTCTTTCACCATAACCCTTCTCTAAATGGAAAAAAAAAAAAAGAGATGGACTTACACAACATAACAGCAATATCAACACCATACACATTACACATTGAATTACAGTATGTTAAAAATCAAATGAACAATGCAAAGTGAATAAGAAACCAAATAAAACCATTCAGTTATTTTAACCATATATGTTAGTGCAGCTTTTCAATACAAGCAAAGGCAAAAAAAAAAAAAAAAAAAAAAGACAAGAATAGACTATTACAACATGCATACAATCTGACATGCTCATGCACACACACACAAGCGCATGCACACAAAACACACACACACACACACACACACACACACACACACACACACACACACACACACACACACACACACACACAAGCGTGCACACACTCACACACACACACACACACACACACACACACACACACACACACACACCACCATCACCACCACCACAAACTTTATAATAGATATGAGAATGTTGGTTGATTTCTTTTTCAACTTGACAGACTAATTCAGTTGTATTTATGCTATCCTGTGAAATTGAGCATCTCATAGTGATACAGATGTAACCATTTATGTGGATTTCAACTTTCTTTTGCTCAGTTGAGTTCTAGAGGACACTCATGAAGACAGAAATAAATTTATATGAAAAAATGATGTCAGCAGCAGATCTACATTGTATTTCAAGTGATAGACCTTTGAAGCTACATGTCCACCCAAGATATAAGTGTAGATAATGAACGCATTTCAGAACAGCGAATTTATCAATAGAATTTAGCAGCTCACAAAATCTGACATATATGTTCACACACATGCACACATGCACACATGCACACACACACACACACACACACTCTCTCTCTCTCTCTCTCTCTCTCTCTCTCTCTCTCCCACACAACACCCACACACACACATACAATCACATGCATGCACGCACACACGCATGCACGCGCGCACACACACACACACACACACACACACACACACACACACATTTGCAAGGGCATGAGCTCGTTTGCACAAGTTTCACCACACACACATATGTGTGCGCACACACACATACGTGCGCGCATGCGCGCGCGCGCACACACACACACACACACACACACACACACACACACACACACACACACATTTACAAAGGCATGTGCTCGTTTGCACAAGTTTTACCACCACAAATAGGTAACAATGTTGGTCCACAACTGCAGAGTAGGGCAGTCATTGAAACCGCTAAGTATTGTGTTTCAACTGCCAAACAAAGGCTCGAAGTCAAACTGGCATGCTCACATTTACTGAATGCACTTTTTGTGGACGTTGGCACATGTTGGGAACTTGTGCTGTGTGTATTTGTCTGCCAGTGTCATGTTGCACTCGTATACAGCCCAGTAAGAGGCCATCATTTCGGTTTTTTAATGTTGCAAGAGATAGTAACTTGTCTTGCTTTTTGTTCCGCTTTCCATGTTGACTGGGACGTAGCATGTGTGCTAGCCAGGGTGTTACATTACAGTTGTTTGTACATGACATAAGGTTTGAAATGGCGAAAGTGGGTTTTTTTTTTTTTTATCAAACAAAGTCTCTTTGAAATGAATCCCATACTGTAGCTACACAGTATGCAGACCTGCTTTCAACAAATTCTTGCCAGTCTCCTGAGCAGACCTGGAAGTACTGTGAGTTTTGTACAGGCTTTATTTTGACCTGACTCCCTGTCCTAGACAGTGTACATATTACATTGTAACGTGAATGTCCCAGAGGAAGTCAAAAGACTCACTGGCAGTCAACATAAAGGTCTGGACAAATCGCTGTCTGCCAGGGTTGTGTTGGTTATGACTGAAAAAAAAAAATGGTTTGGGACATCATGTACTGTCCAAGCATTTGTTATGAATCCTTGTGACCAACAGTCATGGGACAATACAAACAGTAATGAAAATGTCCATGTAGATAAGTATATGACACAAGCATTCATTATCTTCTCTCTGTGACGATTCTGTTATATAGTATTCCTTCTGCTGTTATACAATGTGGCATTTCTGAGTTGGAATTTCCGTCTGAACTGATTCTCTTCTTGTAGAGGGCTTTGGGCTTGTATTGATGTGTTTAATTATTTGCGTCTTATTTTTTTCTGTTTAATGACTGTATTCATACCTATTGTGAACTTGTATAGTATTTTTTCAGAATTGGTATATTTATTGGAAGTTGCTAAAGGGAGTATCAGCAGACTTCTTTGTCATATTAAGACAACACTCAAGAGTGAACAGCATCTTCCTCTGATTTTTGCCCCCAAGATTTTAGATACTGGATGTTAGGCCTAAAGATGATTAGTTATTTTCTTTTTAAGGCTTTATTAGACCTACCCTGATATTAATGTAAGGGAACTATGAACAAGAGAATTATATGCCACAATGTACATGTTTTCTAACCTATCAACCTACTTGCCTACATACCAGGTCACATTATAATTTGTTATGTCCCTGTTGTTGTAGATGAGTGGGAGATAACATCACGATCCTCACCAGTATGTTCTCACAAATTGCCGAGCTGACGGAAAATCTCTACCTGAGCAGTGCCTCAGCAGTGAAGAAAGAGAAAATCCGCACGTTGGGCATCACACTGATCATCAACGTGACCATGGACATGCCCAACATCAAAATGACCAATGTGGAGACCATCCAGATCCATGTCGATGACCTCCCCTCTGCCCGCATCAACCTCTACTTTGACCGCTGCGCCGACAAGATCCACCAGGTGAAGTATGCTGGATCTCTTTCTTTCTCTTTCTCTCTCTCTCTTCTCTCTCTCTCTCTCTCTCTCTCTCTCTCTGTCTCTCAAAAATCTCTTCTCCCTGTCTATGACTCTTCAGTCTGTGATACTCATCAGTCTCTGTGATTTCTTTTTCTCTTCCTCTTTCTCCTGTTGTCCTTTCTTCGTCTTATGTTCCATTTCGTGTCTCTCTGTCTACATCTGGTTTACATTATAAACACAGTGTTTGCAGCAGTTACTGACATCTGTGATTTTTTTTTCCTTTTAAGAGGCCTTTCTGCTGGGTGTTAGGTCAAGTGGAGCTGCAATATGCCGCTGTGGCTGACGATGCCTATCCAAGAAAGACAATCCATTCCACGCTGTACCTAGACGAAGATGAGGCATGCTCTGCAGGTGTCTGCCAGTGCTTTCCTCCTCTAACATTTCTCTTTGGTTGGCTGCAGCAAGTCTTCTTCAAGCTTAAGCCCATGGCAGAGATTGTGCTTCCAGGTGTGTCTGGCTGAGGAGCGTATTGGTGCTGATGGAGAAGGATTTTTTGGTCGTGTTTTTGCATGAGCCCCAGAGGTGACTTTAAGCTAAGATTTCTCAGTTGACATCCTTCCTATTGCCAGTTCATCGTAAGAGAAGCCCTTGGCGCTGTCTTTGTTATTATTGCCAAGTTTGTTGTTGCTGAAAATGGTAATGAGATATATGTTCTTAGAAATCCCATGTGCTCTTCCTGAATTTGGTTGCTTTTTTTCCTCTCATTTTCACTTGACCTTGATTTTTAGTCAATAAATGTGTCTTTAAATGATATGTGTGTGTGTGTGTGTGTCTCTATTTGACACCAGGAGCGCAGACACAATCAGCTGTGTCTCCCCGATGAGTCCGATCCAGCGAACAAAAGGCCTAGGAGCAGGCAGTACAAATAGATCTGCCTTCAGAAGGGATCACGACGGTTCCCTCAGGCAGCTAGTGAAGGGTTTCTCATATTTATATTTCCCCCGTTTTCTTCATCTTCATTTTTTTTCTTTAAAAGTTTCAAATCTTTGCAAAGTCATTATTATAATGACTGAAGAATTGTTAGCCTGCACTTGTTTTCCCCCGCTACTTAATTGTTTAGCATTATATATATATATATGTGTATATATATATAAAATCAAGAAGTCGTCCACTCAATGCCTTCCCTTCTTTTATTTTAAAATTTTCGCCTTTTTCAAGGCTTCCTCAGGAATCTGCATTATCGGAAAAAACAAGAAACACCATCAGAATTCCAAAAGTAAAGACAAAATCAGCTTACATACTTGTATCTATGTATTTTATGTTGATCCAGTGATGGTTTTATCGTCCAGACTCTTTCAGCTGCTGGGAGCGATGCCAATTTTAGCGTTGGGTTTTCTTTTATACCTATATATATATATATGTGTGTGTGTGTGTGTGTGTGTGTGTGTGTGTGTGTGTAGTACTAAGCAGATGTATTTGCTTTTCCTGAATTAGGCTTCCTCTTTTACCCTATCATTTTTTCCAAAACTTGAGCTTAGTCGAAGAAATATGTCTTTAAAAGTGCCTTGTCCAAAAAAAAGGATGATGTTCTATTTATGGCATGCAGCTATTGAAGATAGATACACAACAAAGAAGTGTCTTTTGATTAACTGAATTCTGGATATTTGCTCCCAAAGTAGTAATTTAACATACACATACAGACAAGAGAACAAACATATTCTTTTCAAAAAGAACTACCCAAATGGGAAAAAATGATGATTTTCAAAAAGATATGTCTTTATTTCATGTAAAAGGAAAATAAGCCACTCAAGATTTGTACTGGTTATCTTCTAATCAAAGAGTAGATTTGAATATAAATAGCTAATGATTCTAATCTTTCATTATTCTGCTCTTTGATCTCATAGACAGGTTTGAGGGCTTGACAGAGCATCAAGTCTTTGAAGGTGCTATGCATGTAGATAGAGAATGTCTATTCCACATGCGCGGATGCCCTGACTACTGATGGGCAGCAAAATCTTACATGTATGTTTATGACTTCTCCCATGATAGTGTGCATGTGATTCACACAGGTGGCGCGCATGCGAGGCAAAACCCTGGTGCACTGCGTGGCAGGCGTGAGCCGCTCAGCCAGCGTCTGTATATAGCCTACCTGATGAAGTATCAGAACATGACCTTGGAGAAGGCCTACAAGCACTGCAAGCGCCCAGCGCCCCGTTGTCCACCCCAACGTGGGCTTCTGGAAACAGCTGGTGGACTACGAGCGTCGCATCTTCGGCACCAACACCGTCAAAATGGTGCATTCCTCCGTGGGCATGATTCCAGACGTGTACAAGAAGGAGACGGAGAACATGGTATGGTTGCCAGGTGCCAGCCGCAGTCCACACTACACGTACTAGGACAGACTGGTGAGGATGGCGATTGAAGGAAGAAAAGTCAGACGTGGATGGACTGTTGAAACAGATTTTGAATGCTGGGGTAAGGATATTGCCTAAGCAACAAGCTGCAGCATGGCGCTTTTAATCCGAATGCTTATATGAACAATAGGCAGTAGAACCAAAGCCTCTCATCATTGCATGTTGGTTTAGTTCTCCTGAAGTCACCAAGGTAAAGGGGTCATCACTGAAGATCTGATGCTGCTGCTTGATGAGCATGTAAGTATCCAGGTTGAACTGAGAGCTTTGGATTGGCTGATGGGCTAGGATTCCCCCCCATTCGTTAGGAACCATGTGTGATAATCACTGTTGTCAAAATTCTGTTCCTCAATGTGTACTGTTGTAAAAGTTGTATCGTTTAGGCTGTAGGACTGTTCTCTTAGTGTTAGTGTTTGTTGTGTAAACCATTGTGATCAGTTGTTAAAGGACCAAAGAGACTGAGTGCAAGTCCTAACTTGAGCGATTTTTTGAGAATATCTTTGTGATTGAGTCTTTGGTCCTGTCACACGTGTTTGTTGGGGTTTTTAGATCCTGTCATGCATTGTTTGTTGTCAGAACTATCTCAATCACTTTATTGTGAATCTAGTCTTCTGTTGTCAAGACCATCAGTAACTGGCGGCAGGGGCAGTCTCATAGTGACTCCTCCTCATAGAGCCATTGTTGGCGGTTGTCAGTCTAATTTGCCTTGACCGTTGTGAGGACTAGTGCAGCTGTGTCCAGGGTTCAGTTGGCTCTACAGCGATTATATGACAGTATTGATAGCATTTTCTGATTTTGTGTCAAGTCTTGCCAGGAAATGTAGGTGATTTGAATTGGTGACTGTGCTCCTTTCTTTCTGAACAGAACTCTCTGTAGTTGTTTTTGTCATTGGACGAAACTGACTTTTTTTTTTTTTTTCCACTTACTTAATTTCAATGGATATGGAAGAAAGTGAGGACAGTTTGACCTACTTGAAGAAATGAGTCACACTCTTTTTTTTTTTCCATAATATTTTTTACTCTACGATTTTGGTGTGCAAGTCACTGTGTGTGTGTGTGTGTGTGTGTGTGTGTGTGTGTGTGTGTGTGTGTGTGTGTGTGTGTGTGTGTTTACTATGAATATGCACATGTGTATTTGTGTGTATGTGTGCGTAACACTAGTATTGAGCAATGGGCATACGACATGAAGTGATATTGCCAGAATGAAAGTGGTATTTGAATCACCGATCAGTTTTCTTTATGGGATTTGGCACATAAGTCATCACATTTTTCATCTTATTCCTTGCATTTCCACCATGCAATTTATAATAGAACTCATTTTAGGATGGAGCAAAACTTCTGAAATAAAACTGCATACTTTCTGTTTTCAGGCTCAAGTAGATTTTGTTTCTCAATGGTTTTCTTGCATTATGTAGTGTAGTGGAATGAACTGTGGAACTTTGTGAAGCATTTTAAGTCCTCTGCATTTCCTCCATAAAATATTGTAAGAGAATGATCTGGTGTAGATTTTTAAAAAGGCAATTAATTTTTTTTTTGTTTTTTTTTTACTTATTCTTTTACATTGAACATAATCAGATATACTTCCTTCCCTTTTAGTTTACAAGTAACTCAAAATGAACTGGGCAAATTTAAGGGTAAAACTGGACTAATATGTAAATGACACTTAGCGATTGTGCGAGTCAGTCAGTGTGAATAGGTCAGAATGATACAAAAGAATGTGTGCAACATCTGTATGGTCTGTTTCATACAGTTTGATACCATGTCATGTGTGTGTGTGTGTGTGTGTGTGTGTGTGTGTGTGTGCATGCGTGCGTGCGTGCGTGCGTGTGCACGCATGTGTGTGTGTGTATGTGTATGTGTGAGCGCGCATGTGTGCATTTGTGTGTGTGTTTGTTTGTTTATGTGGATGTATGTTACTTATTTATTAATTCTTTAAAATTTTACAAGATGCCCAATCAAATGTTTTTCCAGTATGTATTTCAAAGAGGTATTTTCCTGGTTAGTGAGGAGGGTGGGGGTGGGGGGGGGGGGATGCGTACATATTCACATGCACAAGAATATAGTTAACAAGTAACACCTTTATTTTGATAACTTCTATGCTGCGTACTTACTGACTTTGATGAATTGCTTTTGAATCTTTGATGTAAATGGTGATGAATTGAATCACATCATCTTTATTATTGCAGAGATGTGAATTATTATCTGTATTGTTTCCACTCTGAATTTTCTCTACCCCCACTATGGATCAGTTGAAAACAAGAGAGGTAATGTCACATACAGATCATGTGGCGGTTTTTTCTCACCAGATTGTCTCATCGCCTCGGAGCGGAGTGCAAGTGTGTCTAGATATTTGAAGAATCCAGTTTCCAAAGCCCTGTTTCGCATGGTTGCCACATTTCATTTGAATGTTTTCTGACTTGTACATTTTGTTTCGTTAAGATGTGATTTTAAGGTATTGTAGTAAATATTTTTGCTGTGCAATCGAAAAAAAAAAGGAAACGGTTTCGTAAAAGGCTACCATAACTGCCCAAGTGTTCCTTGCGGGTCTGACAACACATCGAGAGGGTCTGACATCAGCAATAACTTAAATCACCATTCTGAATTGTTGACAGCTGACGACTGTTCATCTATCGTCTTGTATTTGTTTGTTTCCTGTATGAAGTGTTTACTGCTTTTGTTATGATACTTTCAATCCAAAAAGATGAGGTAAACAAGGCAGAAATGATGTGATCATAATATCTATTCATAAACAAAGAAATAGCACTTCTGCACTAGCTTTGTCACTGATACAGTGAACATGTCAAGCATACAAGCAGGATGCTTTGGTTTCTTTGCTACAATTTGAAATCAAGTGATGCGGGTATTCTTTAAGTAAAAAGTTCATGATAATCATTCATATCTGTTTTTTTTTATTTATTTTTTTTATTTACATTTAAAATCCATGAGAAATGAGATAACCATCTGTCATTGGCACTTCTTACTGCCTCTTTTTGGGGGGTTCGCACTTTAAAAACAATTTTTTGGGGGGTCTTTTCTTGCTGAGTCATTAACAGAGTGTGGTGCAACTATTGAAGGTTGTGAAGATACTTTGTGTAATGCTCTTCACATATGGATCCAGTTTGACAGGCAGGCAGGGTAGCCGTAGGCGTTGACTATACAGGTGCTTGTGGTCCTGCCAAATTACAGCATTAGCAGATCAAGAGAAAGGAAAATACTTTTCTTACTTTCCTTTGTCTTGTGTCCTGATACTTTACTTTTCACTTATATTGAGGGTGAAAGTGAAAAGTTGGGGACATAGTATAAAGATCTGTCACATGCTTTTTATCTTTGCCATGTTTGATAAACCGCTCAGCACACTTTTAAATGGAGCAGGATGCTCAAGGGTGTTTTCTTATTACCTGGGCCCAAGAAACTGCCCTTCTTATAGCATGTTAACTGAAGACTCTGTGTGTGATGAAATCAGTTTTTGACTGACCCCTGGGAAATGGGACTATTTCATAAAGCCTCACAACTCTCAAAGGTACACATTGCTCAAGAGCACCTCTTTTGGCTGAGGTGAAGGTGCTTTTTTTTTTTTTTTTTTTTTTTTTTTTTTTTTTTTTTTTAGTGTTGAACTCTGTTCTTCTGTGAAATGTGAGCTTGTCATAGGTAGCTTTGAAATTAATTCTTATCTGAGACTGATATATGCTGTGCCTGTTGATAGAATTTTGAGGAGAGATTAAAAAAAATTTTTTGCTGTAATCATGATTTTTAGAATAGGGAAAATGAAACACACTGTCTCTGTCTGTCTGTGTCTCTCTCTCTCTGAATCCCTCATTGTAGACATAAAAATGTAAATAAGCTGATTTTGTAATTATTCTTTTCTCTCGGTAAACATTCTTTCTCTTGCTCTCTCTCTCTCTCTCTCTCTCTCTCTCTCTCTCTCTCTCTCTCTCTTACATTCTGTTTCCAGAACCCCTGTAGCATTGTCTTTTGTGATAACATTTGCCTATGACCCTCTGTAACACATGGATTAATTAGTAATTATACCTAATTAATTCTTCACTGGAACAATGAGTCAGAAAAAAAAAAAAAGGAGAAAATGTCAACTGTTAACATGTTGGTAGTAACAGAAATGGTCCGTAATTGTCAGTAATATGACAATGGTTGCCTGAGCTGCAGAAATGAAAACACACACACACACACACACACACACACACACACACACACGCTCTCTCTCTCTCTCTCTCTCTGTCTCTCGCTTACTCGCTCGCTCACTCGCACAAACAAATGTGTGGTCATCTTTTGTCCCCCTCTTTCAAAGCAGGAACAAGGAACATGTGGACAACTAGTACATATGTGTTTCAGTTTAGAACATATGAGAATCCACAGTCTTGCTTGAAACTGCAGGATTTTGAATGCTGTATTGTGCTTTTAACGTGAATGTGTGTGTTAATAAGGCCTGTATGTGTTAATAAGGTGAATATGAATACTTCATCAAACAGACAAGTTTTCTTTTTATTACTTCATCTCGCAGACTCTTTTTTTCACTCCAGATTTCATGAAAACATAGTATGAAGAATTCAGTGAGTCTAATTGTTTTGCTAGCTTTCATTGAAAATGCAGGTGAAATCTAGATATGAAGGAGACTGAGCTTAAACTTTTGAAATATTAAAGAGTTAACGGTAAGGGGACTTTATTCAGTCACCTGTCGGTATCTCTGAACTCATCATAGAACAAAACAACTTTTGAGGTAAGGCAGGCAGCCCTTGGAGTCTGGATTGGATCGTCTCTGTGAACTTCATTTTTGCCCTGATTCATGCTTGAACACTGTGATGCTCACAAATGGTGTGCTGACATTCAAGTTTAGTACCTTGTCAGTAAAGTGTGGTATTTCTGATAAAGTGGTAGCGATGTCATTTTCAGTGTTAGATCGCATTCACCAGTACTGGATGTGTTGATTGCTGACAGTAGGTGCAGCCTTTTTTTTCTGTATCAGAAAGTGGAATGAAAATGTGCAAGCGCCAGAGACTGTCACATAAAAAGATGTAGTTCCTACCTCTATGAATTGAGTTCTCATTTTTTGAGCTTAAAGTAAACTGTTGTGCATTTGGTGAAACAGTCAGATATTGTGCATAGTGTTTTCAAACCAGAATTAAAATTAGCCTTCAGTATTACCACACTTGTTTTTACAGCGGATGCTTTTTTTTTTTTCAAAGATATGCATTTGATGTGAATCCTAGAATCTTGAAGCTATTATATGAAACATGTGAAAACAGTCTCTTGACACACACACACACACAAATGCGCACCACACACACACTCTCACACATGCACACACACACACACATGCACACACACACACACACACACACATGCACATACACACACACACACACACACACACACACACACACACACACACACTCACACGCACACACAAGAAAGCAATTTCTAATTGTTACTGCTTAGGTCAGAGTACAGCAGACATTTTCTTCTCGTTTGAATGCACACAGCAAGTCCCTTATCAAGCATAACCAGGTATGAACAAGTTAGACTTTTTGGTCTTCTTTTTTAAAGTTTTTCACACAAACAGGCAAGTGGAAGTGTGAAAGAAGAGACAAGCACACAGGCAGATGGCAAGCATGTCAAAGAAATGAAAAAGAAATCAAAGCATTCCGATGAAAGATAGAAATATTTCCAGCAAGAATGATGACATCCTGGAAGAGCGAAAGATGATCTGTCATGTTATTTAGCAGACTCAGACATGAGTCTCTTTGGTTCCCGTAAGATTCTGTCCTTCACTGTTATTTCTTACATTCCTCATCCTGGACAGTGATCTCACAGACAGACTTGACATTCAATATGCAATGAAGAATGATTGGTGGTGTATATGCAATATCGTGTCTTGGCTCTGTTACATCATCCTTAATCGAAAAGAAAAGAAAATAAGAGAAGAGAATGCACCACTGCCTGTGTTTGGCTGACTGTTCACTGCTAGCCGAAATCAGCATGAAGTACTTGTCAGTCAAAAGTTTGCACCAACTATTGAAAATTCTAACATTAGCAGTTGCCGTTACACTTTTATCAAGAGATACACATGTTAGTTACCCTATTTTAACATTCACTGATTCAGAGGAGATTCTGGATTTAATAGACCTATTCCGGGAGACAGAAAAAATCAGGGGAAGATAACACTGCCTTTCCTTTGAAAAGAGAATTGCCGTTTCTCAGTTTGTGGGTCAAGCAAATAGATCTAAAGAGTCAAATATTTGATTTGAAATGCATGGCAGGATGACAATCAAAGATATCAACTGTCTGCATTCCAGATGCACCATTTGACTTCAATGGTTCGTTATTTTCTCTCTCTGACCTAACTGTTAAGTTGACAAATGGAGCAAAAATTGGTTTGGGCTTTCCCACGAATGGTATCTGTCGTGTGAAAATGGCAGGGTCGCTCTTTCTGAACATGAGCTTTAACACAGATTACCTCTGCTGGAGGTTTCCGAACATGGTTTGTTGGCTTGCATTCTGTTTGAGTTTAATGGAGTTGATTCTCTTTCTCTTTAAATAGAGGACTTTGGAGTTACGTTGCTGATGTTTACTGATATGTTACAAATGCTGAAAGGTTATCAACTCAGGTAAGAGGTTTAAAGACTGGTAACACTAAATCATTTATCTTGTCTATCCAGAAACATGACCTATTGAGAGCTACCTGCTTTTATACTCGCATTCATTCTGTCTCAATTTTTTTAAATAAATCAATAGCTGAAGTGTTTTGTGTTTTTTTCTTTAAAAAGTAAATTCTGTTTTCTGTAGTTTTCAAACAGAAAGCATATACTGAACAAAAGTGAGAGTAACTGTTTTGCAGTATTTTTGTATGAGTGATTTATACTAAAATCTGTTTTTGCAGCTTAATAAAGGGGATAAATCACTCTAGTCTATGATTTTTATGGAGCTGAAAAAAGAAATTTAAACCTGTTAGTTATGTATTGTTTTCATAAAAAGGAATGCAGAAAGCCATAAAGCATTAAACTTTTTCGAGGGAAAAATTCAGCTATCTCAGATTAGAACATTGATATTCGTAAGCCTTTTGCTCTTCATATTTAATGTAATGTCTGTTGAAATATTGTCTTTTTTTTTTTTTGTTTTTTTTTTTTTTTTGTTTTTTTTGTGCATAGGAAGGGGTGATGGGAAGGAGGAAGGGAGAGCGTATTTGTGTAACCTTTTTAACTTCTCTGTTTTCCATATTTGTATTGTGCATTCCCAGAAAGGAGGTACAGTGTTGCAGTCTGTGTGCCTTTTATCATGTGGTTTGTCTTCCCAGGTTTATTTTCCATGGTCCATGTACTTGCCCTTGGGCTGGAAGCCATTATGTAATAATTTATATTTGTTATCAGTGGTTTGTGACCATGCAGTCTAGGGATGTATCGAACCGTGTAGATTTGGCACTGAAGTCCAGACCTCATCGAGAACATAACTTGATCATGTTTATTTTGATGTTTCTGTAATTATATCTGTTTTTATGCTGTGATATGTTATCCAGGATTCATTGCTGTTTTGTTTGTTTGTCTGTTTTTAATGGCCATTTTTCAAAGTACAGGTTATGGTTAGTTTTTTAACATTTGTTCTTAATATATATATTTATATCATATTATATCTTCATTCCGTCTTTCTGCCCATTTATTTTCATGATGGTGAATATGTGTTGTGCATTTCACTGTTCACTATCTTTTCTGGAAAGAGTTGAAACAACCAAAAAAAAAAAAGAAAAAAAAAAAAAAAAAGAGAGAAAAGGAAAAAAAAAAAATCACATACACAATCAAAAAGTACAAAAAAAAAAAAAAATCACTTAGAGAAGTTGAAATTTGTTGTGTTGTGCTTGCACAAGCTGACATGGGATGTTTGGCATGTCAGGTGAAGCTTCCGTCCACAGATGAGATCACCTCAAAAGGGAAAACCAGTGTGAATGAACTAAGAAGCACCTGAATGATTAGATTAGGGAACCACTGTCATCATGTGAACTCATACATTAGTTTTCAAACAGCCGTTCATTACAAAGATGCCTACAATGCTTGCATGAATACATCTGCACACACACAAAGACAAGCATGCACACACACACGCACGCGCACACACGCGCACGTGCACACACACACACACACACACACACACACACACACACACACACACACACACACACACACACACACACACACACACTGACTGACTGACTGAAACCATTACTGTGTCAGATTAACATAGTGTTGTACTGACACACACACACACACACACACACACACACACACACACACACACACACACACACACACACACTCACACACACGTGTGTGTGTGCGCATGCGTGCACACACACATACACGGACTCATACACACTCAAATAGAGACGCTAATGCATGCACACACACACACACACACACACACACACACACACACACACACACACACACACACTCTTAAACATTGATCTCTGTCTGTCTGTCTCTCTCACTCCCTCTCTCTCACTCACACACTCTTTTTTTCTCTCTCTCCCACACGCATGCACATAATCCATTTGTGCATAATTTAAAAAAAACATGCATGCCACACAATTTTCATAGTTATACCTACGTGGTTAGACTTACATGATTCCCATGAGAACACAGGTTTCCAAATGGCAGTCAAACACTATCTTATTTCTTGAAATTTATAATTTGTGTTTCATATTTTTTCATTCTTCCACTTGCATTTGATTGAGTCTATTTTGAGAAACACTTTTTTTTAAAAATTCCTGCTTCATCTGCTTTTTTTTTTTTTTTTTTTTTAAGTGGCTTCCTTCCCTTAATCTACTACTATACCCTTCCCTTAAACCCAGTTCTTAAGCCTTATTGCATTCTTCATCCTACAAGAAATTTAAGGTACATTCAAAGAATTTTACCGGTGTCTATTTCTATTCTTCTGAGCTCTGAGAAATGCTTTGAATTGTTCGTAAAGTAGATTATTAATATCAGTGTGTGATATGTGTGTCTCTGTATATTTTCCTTTTTTTTCCCTTTAAATTTTGAATATCTGTTTTTAATGAATTTCAGTTGTGGGCAAAATCTTTTGACTTTTTTTTTTTTTTTTTTTTTTGCATCCTGTGCACTTACTCATGATGGCCAGTTTACAGCATGCCAAACTGAGTGCATCGTTCATGTACGCCTGGTCGGGAAGAATATCCACACTTACATGGTGACTGTAAGTGGTTATGGTCAGTTCCTTCTGTCCATCTCTGTTTACAAGCTCTTTGCCAAAGACTGTGTAAATTTTTTTCCCATGCTTTTCAGTCTTTACAGACGTGTGTGTGCACATTTAAAAACAGTCCAGCATTTGTGGACTTTATTAGTACACATGAACACACAGATAGGCATGAGAGTGCTTGCTTGTGCGCACACATGTGCACACACACATATACAGGCGTGCGCGTGCACGTGCACGCGCGCGCACACACACACACACACACACACACACACACACACACACACACACACACACACACACACACACACACACACACACACACATACACACACACACACACACACACACACACACACACACACAGAGTGTCTTTTCAAATTCCACACAAGAAAACACCATTAAAAAAAAAAAGTATATATATACAGTGCACAAGAAAACATATCTGATTTTCCTGCAGTTACAATTATAACCTGTTTCCAACGATGTTACTTTAAAATCTGTTTGAAATCAGGACGTGATCCACTTCTGCTTTTTAATCATCTGATCTTATGCATACCAGTTGTGAAGGCTTTATACTATCAGTTGTGAAGGCTTTATACTATCATTTGTGGTTAATGTTCATAAAACCTGAGAGTGTTGAAAATGTGTGTGTGTGTGTGTGTGTGTGTGTGTGTGTGTGTGTGTGTGTGTGTGTGTGTACATGAGCCCTTTCAATCTCTTCCCTTTGCTTTTTCCTTCCTTTTTAGATCCACAAAGATAAACAGTATTCTGTACATTTGTGATAGTGTAATCAGTTGAACAGTTCCTCCGATATTGACTTTGTTTGTTCTATGATTTGTTTAGTATGCTGCTATTTTTGTCAGCTACCTGTATAGTTGGTTGCTTTAGTTGATATATTAGCTCATTGGTTAGCTTATTTCATCAAAAAGGTGTTAGTTATAGAGGTCAGAAGTGTAAGGATGTTGTTTGCAAATTGTGTCATGATGTCATTAGTTTGCTTTGCTCAGTTTTGTTGTAAACTCAGACATTGTGATGAGCTTACACCAAAGAAAAAAAAAAACGTGTTTACTGTTAAAAGCACATTTTGATTATGACATAGCCTTGTGCAGGATATTAACACAAAAGTATTTTATATTTTGCCTGTTGATATAAGTGCATGCTTTAAAAAAAATCCACATGATATAGTTTTTCATCTGTCTGCCTCTCTATGCATGCATCTGTGCATTTTTTAATGTAAATTTTGTTCACATTGGCATCTTCTTGGAAAAGAAAAACAGAGATCTAACAGCGCTCAGTTGCAGTTAATGATTTGGAAATTGAATTTAACAATGCAGAGTTGGTGTGATTTTTTTTTTCCACCATGACAGCTATAGCAAGAAAAGGAAAAAAAAGCCACAAAGGCCAGGCGTGAAGGATGAATATTGGTGCCAGTACAAGAACTTGGAGTAGGAAAAAAAAAACAAACAAAACATGAACTAGGGTGGAAAAAACCAGTTGCACTACCTTGCCTTTGGTAAGCAGTCAGAATTTCATATGGAGAAATTCATGAAACAATAGAGGGCAAAAATGTGAGCAGGTCATTAAAGATCTATTTTGGGGAGCAAAAAAAAAAAAAAAAGTTCTGTGCAACGATACCATGCAGTGCACGTGTTCGTAGTCTTAAAAGAGGAAGGTTCAGGAGGGTAGAGGAGAAGGAAGAAATTAATACAGTGCAGCAGAATGGCAGACAGTATGATACTGAATGCTTGTTTAAAATCCATCTTAGCCATGCATCATACATGGGATATCAGTGATTTACATACTTCATTATTTGCGGTTTTGAAGTTTTTTGCACAAAAAGTAGTTTGACTAATCATGGGGAACTACAGAGGGACTGTGTGTTCATAAAGCCGCAGTTGTGAATACTGTATTCGTGGGTCACAAGCATTGCTCAAATATGTGCATATTTTCTGGGGGTGAAAAATCCAGCACTAATGATCTAACTAATCCAGCCTTCTTATCTAAAGATTACAAGACTCGTAGCTGTGTGGGTGGAGGCTATGCGCACAAGATTGGATTTTAACCTGTGCTCATTAAATGGCAGAATGAGCACACTACCTCTGTCCTTATGCTTATCCCTCCTATAACAGCAGTGTTGCTTTTTGTTGAATGATGTAATATTTTCTTACTGATTTGTTATTTATTTGTGCCTGCTAGCTATGGATGTTGATGTATTAGTCTTCTCGTATATGGGCTGCTTGAAAAACATGTTTTTACTACTAAAGTTGGTATTTGCTTTTTGAAACCAAATAAAAAGTGGTAATTCAACAGCATCTGTTTTCTGTGTTATTGTGAAACTGATGATTGTGTATATAAGGTGGACCTAGAGAGGAACAGATATATGATAATGGTGTATATTGGTATGACTGAAAGATGTGAGTGTGTGTGTGTGTGTGTGTGTGTGTGTGTGTGTGTGAAAATAGGATACCAGCAATATTCTCATTGATCATCGGACAGCAAAAGAAAGAATCGTCAAAGACTTTAATAAGAGATTACAGAGAATGCAAAATGAATAGGGAATTGACGAATACGTCAATAAAAACATAGTGACGAAACTGAAAATCTTTAGAAATGAAAAATAAACACTCTGCTTTTTTTTCAGATAAAA